>PVIR01002075.1:0-108632 GCA_004026965.1 Petromus typicus
AGGAGGCCTCTAATTCCAAAAGCTCCTGGGGTACCATTTGCCAAGAACTTGACTTGACTTTATGTTTTTTATATTAGTATGTACTTTCACTGTTTCCCAAAAGCACATAAGGAAATACAATCAAGAAACATAGGAAGGACTGAGCATTTGTTGACCTTAATCTTTCCTGGAGGGATTTTCTGATTACATCTGAAATTCTCAGCAATGTGCAGACATTCAAGAACCTGGGCTCAGAGGGATCCTGCCATCTTCAATATGTGGCTTCTGTGGTCACCCTGGACATTAGTTTCTAGCTGGCAAGTGGCAGAGAAAAGTAGAAGAATGAGGAAATGTCTTGTGTGCCATGCTCAGCACAGAGAATATCACTCCTGTGTTCTGTTGGCCAGAAGTTGCACGTGGTCTTACCTGTATTGTAGCAGAACTAGAGTGTTCCCCCCTTTCCAGCTGGACATCATTATGTGCTGGCTATGAAGAAGGCAATAGAAGGTCAGAAGGCTGGTAAGAAACAGGTCAGCTGGTGTCTCTGACACACTTCCAACTCAGTACAGAAAAGCTTAAACTATTCTACTCCTCAGGAAAAGTATGAAATTCTTCCAAGACTCTAGTGAATTCTTAGGCAATTAAATTGTTCAAAGTAGCTAGCCTTTGCACTCCCACTTTTGTACCAATCTGCACTGTGTGGTGCATCAGTATTAATGCAAATGGTAGCCCCCTTCTTGGTTTTGAATCACCCATTACACACACACACACACACACACACACACACACCCCTAGTCCCATAAAGTGCATGTGAATAAGGTAGACCCTACCTAAGTTTCACAAGTCCTGGGGATTTATGGGTCACATGCCAGTGTACACAGTGTTGACACTTCCCATCCATGTTAGTTACACCTTTGAGGATCTCTCATGCCTTGAGACACGCCCAAGAAATGTCCAACTACTTGGTCCCTTACTGGATTGTTTGTTGGCCTTCTCTCTCAGTTCCCCTGCCTTACCGTTCTCTCACCATTTTGGCGTATACAACTCCAAACTCCTCTGCTTGCCTCATTCAGAGCTTTCTAGATTTTTATGATCCCCTACCTACTACCTCTACTAATTGGTTAGGGGGTTTCTTCAAGAAGTCTCAAGAACAATTTCACCTGATCACATCAGATAATCATGAAGAAATGCAACAACTCACCATTTGTAGAGCACTGGTACACCTGTGCATCTACTTTTCCTGAAACTGTCCATGCTGTACTAGCATTTACAAGTAAATGCTGTGGTAAATAAGACAAACAAAGTCTCTGACCTTCTGGAGCTTACACAGGGGCAGGGCAGACAGTTAAAAACATGTGAATTGTTCTATTTGATAATTATAATTTGCGACATGTGTTGCAAGGACAACAAATAAAGGGCTGAAATAAAAATGCTATTGGAAGCTGTTCTATGTAAGGCACTCAGGAAATCATGCCCAAAGGAGAGATGTGATGCTGCAATTCAGCTGTGTGATATGAGAAGGGAGTAACCAAGGGGACAAGCATTTTTTCCAAAACCAAGAGCAGAGACCCTCAGAGAAAGACAGAGCTTGTCCTGTTCAGAAAAGTGAGAAAAAAAGATTTCAGAAAGGCCTGAGAGCCTCTTCCTCTCCGTCAAATTTCTCCTTTCATAGTCTTCTTTTGTGGCTAGAGAATAGAGGCCGAGAGAGGGTTGTGTAGATAAGGGAGGTCATGTGACTAAGTAAGTGGTGGCCAAAGGCTCATGTATATCCCTTGTATGCCAGATTCATCTCTACCCTCAGTCCTCCACTATTTCTTGTCCTTCATCTTCTAGCTGGATGTTGGCAACCACGGAGCTTGAAGTCATTTGATGGAACACTGGGGGTTTCCATCAGTTCCAGTTTCTAATGATCCCCCTTCTCAGTCACCAGTGAGTATATGATATGAATATCTATTATTATGTAAAAAAATTATCCCAAAATCAGATGCCAAAAGTGTCTTGACAAGCCTTACTCAAGCATTGCTCTAAGTCAGTGGTCTCATCTCAAGTCTTGTCAGAGAAGGAATCTAATTCTAAGCCTATTCCTCTGGTTGTTGCAGGACCTGTTAGTCTTCGAGCCTTGTCTGGCTGGAGATAGACCATGGACTGTGCTTTGCTCTCTGCTACATGGGCTTTTCCAGCTTGCTTCATCATAGCAAGTGCACATGTAGAACCAGATAGAATGCCAAGAAGACAGAAGTCACAGTGATACAGTCATGGAAGTGGCATCCCATCACGCCTTTCATATACTTTTTGCTTGAAGCAAGAGACTTGATAAGAGGCAGGGATTTGGGGAAGCCACTTCAGACACAGGTTGCCGGAGAGAGTAGGCTATATACCTCTCTTTAATGAGACGACTGAGACCACAAGTGTGGACAGCTGCAGAAGCTTGTATTACCTGGGGCAACCCAGGGGAGAGTAGCAGAGGGATCTAGTCAAGTGAGGTTAAATCAGTCCAGGTCATGCCATGCCTTCTTACCTCTGATGAGAAGATGGCCTTGATTCTAAGTGCGATAGGAAGTCATTAAGGGATTTGAGAGTCAGAGAGAAGGAATTCAGGTTTCTGATCACTCTTGCTATTGATTATCAATGCATTACACAAAACAATAATGGAAGCAGAGAAACCTGTCAGGAAGCTATTGGCACTGCTGCAGTATTGGGAAGTAAAAAACCAGAAGCTAAGATGGTTAATTTTATGCAATGCATTGGCTGCACCACTGTGCCCAGTGATGTGATCATATGCTATTACAGGCATTTCTGTGAGGTTGTCCTTGTCTGAGATTAATTAAACCAATAGATTTTGAGTAAAGCAAACTGCCTTTCAGAACATAGGTGGATGTCTTCCAATCAGTTGAAAACCTGAATAGAACTAAAGACTGACCTCTCGAGCAAGACTGAATCATGTAGCAGATGGCTTTCAAACTTGAAGTGCAACATAGGTTTGTCTCCAAGTTACCCATCTGCTGGTCACCCTGCAGATTTTGGACTTGCCACCCCCAGTTCTGCAACAACCCTCTCAGTCTCTTTTCTCCTCACCCAGCACATTCTCTTGGCTCCGCTTCTCTGGAAGACCCTCATCAACAGTAAGCAGGGCAGTAATGACACAGCACACTGTGCTGTGAAGAACCTAATCTGTGCTCAAGGCCTTCTGCAAGCCATCCTGTCTGTGTCATTTCCTCCAGGCTTCCCACTAATAGTGATATCTACACCCATTGTTCAGGGGAGGAACTCAAGACTGAGAGTTAAGTAAATTACCCAAGGTCACCTGCTAAGTGAGGGGCACAAGTGCCTCATCAGTTTGCTGGGACTTCATTTTTTCCCCCCAAATGATCGAATGAATAGTGACAAAAAAGCTGCAGTTTAAACAACTCAAGTTTGGAGCTTCAAATCTGAAATTCCATTTTGCTGATGGTCAAAACAAATTCATCACACCCAGTACATTTCCCGTACTATTAAAATAACATTTGCAATCTGTGAGGGGCCTCTCTTTTTGCTAACGCATGGCAGTTACATCTTTACACTGCAACTGCAAATCTGGTTTTTAGTTTCCATCCGCATACTTTTACAGCCAATTGTTAACAGATTAACGAGTTTGGGTGAAATCCACTATCCTGCTCTGGTTTGCCTCAGTGGCTGGGCGTCTGTTGACAGGAACAGAGCACAGAAGGCTGGGCTCTGACTTGAGAAGGCTGAATGGAGCTTAGTTCCTTTGATAAGCACGTATGGGACTTCTGCTACATTCCAACGTGCTGTGCATTCTGAATTGTGCTTCAGCAGCAGCAAAGAGTCTTTCCGAATCTTCTGGATTTCCAAAATATATAAAAACAATCTATCAGGAAATCAGCATATCCAAAGAGCAAAGTAGTTTCCATAGATCTTTTCTTTTAGGTGTCTAAATTATTTGTTATCTGCCTATCTGTTCTCTGTGTACCTGTCCATTGATCCATCTATCCATTTTCCTCAATAGTGTCTTGGTGATGATGCTTGAGTCTGGGGAAGTATTTTGAAATGATGAATAAAATGGTAGCATCTAAAACCAGTTCTTTAGTAAACATCTTTTCTGTGATCAACAGCTACTGAGCAAGTCATTCAAGAGTTGCAGGCACTTGAAAAGTAAGAGTTATCAGTTGCCAGGATTTAACCTTCTGCTCCAGTCTGCACTCCAGCTTCTGAGAAAGAAGAACTCAGCAAAATAATTCACACTTAGTTTTATCCCAAATAGGAGGGATCAACGGAGAGAATTCAGGTGTATAAACACACCAGGCATTTATTCTTGTATTTAAATAGATTTTTAAAAGGAGGATATACTAAAATAAGGAAGACACAAAGATGTTACAGAAAAACACAAAGTTAGAATCCTTCCTGAGCTGGATGCACATCCTCTGTGACACAGTCAAGTCACTGTCATCACATCCAAGATGGCATGAAACAGTTAAGTGACAAATGAGAAAGCAGCAGGCAGATCACGTTCAACTCCAGCTGCAGAAGCCAAGTAAGGGTGAAATATGCAGAAAAGACTCAGACTGGATTACAAGGAGCAACCATAGAGGAGGAGTTGTTCGGTAATCTGCAAGGGAGACACACAACTTTGCAGGGTTTTTTGGTCCATAAAATTCCTCACCCTGTTCCATGGCCAGAGTTTTGTAGGAGGAAGTGTTCACAGACAGTGGCATTTTGGAGGAAGTGTTTTGCCCAAGGCATCAGCAGCATACATTTGTCATCTGAAGGCAACACATGGAGAGCAGTACCTCCAGCTTTTCCGTGCTGTGAAAAAGTGTGCAGTCACCAGAAGAACAGAAAAAGCTAGAAAGAGAAATGCAAATGATGAAGTCTGTCCACAAAGCTAAGAAGAGAACTATTTATTCCCAGACAGGATGGCTAGAATTACAGACAGAAAGCTTTGAACTATTCAAGACAGCGCATCTTTAGTCCAAGGAAGTAGCCTTTAAGGTGGGAGCCAGTGTGGATCAGCATCAGACACAGGCGATGTGAACCAGCAGGCAGAAGAGGGTTCAAAGGCAATGACGAACCGTAGCAGAAAAGCCCTGCACCATCTGCAGTAAAGAAGTTTGAGGGACAGACTAGGAATGGGGAGCAGGTCATCTTGGTTAGCTTTTACAGGGTCAGCAGGCCACCAGGCTCAGAGTAGAAGGTGCAATATTCCAAATGAATGTGAATTTGTAGAAATAAGAGACAGTATGGTGTGTTCACCAGTGACTAGTAAAGAAAGATAATAATTACATTTACTGAATATTTTAACATTTACTCATTATCTAATATGCCTGTGAAATCAGCATAATTATGTGCATCCATTTTCTGAATTTATAAGGAAGCTGAGTAACTTGTTAAAAGTAGGCCAGTCCATCATTGAGCAAGAACCAAACACACTTTTAAACTGTACTTCATTCTGTTCAAGCTAACTATAAACATATTTATGCTTAAATTACATATTCTGTATTTAATGAATCATTCCTCAATGTAACAACCTTTTCATCCTTCCTTCCCAGATTTCTCTTTCTTTCTGCACTCAAGCCTCTTGAGAAGGTTTTCACAGTCTGATTGTTTCCTTACCTGCCCCTTACCTGCCCCTTCTCAAGCCATCTCTCTACTAAAGCTGCTCTTGCCCAGGTCAGTGAATATCCATGGTGCATTTAAACTACTGGGCACTTCTTGGTACTCGACTTATCCTTGGTGATCTTAAACGCCACTGACTTGTTGGAAAAAGTTCTTCCTTTGACTCCTGCAGGTGAATGGCCTGCCCATCTACCTTTATGAGTCTCAGGCCAACTCCTTTCTTCTTAACCATCACAGAGAGTTCTCCACTGTATTAGAAAGAAATCCACATTTTCTTTATCCATTCATTATTCAGTGGGTATTTGTGCTTTTCCTGTGATTTAGGTATCACTGTGTTGCTATAAACATAGGTGTGCATATATCGCTGTGGTATGAGGATTTTAATTCTTTCAGGAAGACACCAAGAAGGGGAATAGCTGAGTTACAGGAAACTTATGGTTTTAATTGTTCGAAAAATCTTCACACTAATGTCTACAATGCTCTGAATTTGTATATTACATAAGTGAAAATTTGTTTCCCTTTTTTAAGCTTGCAATCATGAACAGAAAACTTTGTATCCATAAACTTCCTCATAATATGATAAATAAATTGCCTCATTGCAATCTTTTCTCTTAGGTACCAGTCCAAAATTCAACAAGATACATAATAGAAAAGACATTTATTTTAAAACTAGGGAGACATCTTTTAAAAGTTTTGAACAATTTTCCATCTTTAGCAGCATAGATATTCATTCATCATTTCTTTAGCTTAAGGAAAATAATTGGAAGAGGTATTTTTCACACAAAATACAGCAAATGCACATACATCATTTTTTGAAAAAGACTGTCACCCAATGGCTTGGACATAAATGACTGAAGCTGATAAATTATCTGTTTTGCGTATTTTCCTAATAAGAGTGTCCTTTTAAAAACAATTTTTTAGCTGAGTTTGATTTTTTTAGACTTCCTTGACTTTGTATATTATTCTTCATTCTTGGGATGGATGTGTGCAGACATGTGTGCACACGTTCACGTGGGTTTCATCTTAAAATTAGTCATCGGAGATCAGGAGTAGATGATGAGGGCATGGAGAGAAGTCTGGATCCAAAAGGAACCAGATGGGAAATGCCAAAGTCAACTAAAGACTGAAAACTCACATGTGGTGTTATTTCAGGTGGCATAACCTAGGCCTTGGGAATCTTCTGTCAAATTTTGTGACTGCCCTGTCTGAGCTCTTAGGGCCAGACCACACACTGGAGGTAAGAGTAGTTTGTCCTTGAAGAAAGCAGCTGTAAAACCAAGGGAGAGAAGTAAATCTCATCTCTGGAATAACAGAAGCAAGTCTGTCCCCCTGAGCAGTAGGAAGTGCAAGGCACTGCCATTGAGAGCTGGCTGTTGTGAAGGGGATAGCAGGTTGTGGAGTCCAAGAAAAGGTAAAGAAGAGAAACAATGTTAAAGGGCAAGATGCAGAAGTGAGAGAATAGCTAATGCCTGTTTTCCTCTTCTGTGTCATAATTCTTTTCTAGCAACCCCAAAAGTCTAGAAAATTTCATTAGATATCATTTTTGTATTAGTCTTCTAGAAAGCTAAAGGAAATGCATGTGTTCATTTGGAGTAAAGTAGAATAAAATGGGGAAAGTAGTTCAGAGAAGTGAAATATGAACTGCTAAGAACTGACTAACTGCCTGAATCTGAAGAAGATACCTGCCTAGAAAACTTGTTGGATACCAAGGTCTAGTAGAGATAACTGTGACCTTCAAAAGAGATTGGTATAGGGCCAAGGATTTAGCTTGGTGATTCCAGCACCTGCCTTGCAAGTGTAAGGGCCAGGTTCAGTCCCCAGTAACCACAGAAAACAATGATGGGCGTGGAGAGTCAAGCTCACCAGCAATCAGAACCACAGACCACAGTGCCGGGCATGATGGCTCATGCCTGTAATCCCAGCACTCAGGAGGCAGAGGCAGGAGGATTGCTGTGAATTTAAGGTTGAGGTTAGGGCCAGCCTGAACTACAAAAGCAAGATCCCCTCCAAAAAAGAGAGACAGATGGTATAACAAGTGAACATGGTTTAGGAATCCCTAGAAATTACGTGGTAAAGAGAAGATAGTAGAAAAATAAAATTCCAATGGATTATTGAGTGAAAACTCAAGCTTTATTTATTTATTTATTTAGCAGTACTAAGGACTGAACCCAGAACTTTATACACACAAGGCAAATGCTCTACTGTTAAGCTGTATTACCCATGCACTGAAAGAGTTAATAGTCCTAGGAGCCATATATTTAATGAGATAAACCATAAGGAATAGAGATAGTAATACCACATGTTCCACAACATTTCATGGTTTCTATGCGGAAGTAGAACCACCTGCTTAATGCTACTGAATTGAGTATGAAGGGAAATGAAGAACAAAGGCACAATTTTGCAGGTTCTTCTCATTTGGTGCCAGGATCAAAAAGATAACACATTCCACAAGATGTAACCACAAGACTACGGAATTGCCACATATCTGGATCTCTATATGTGGAGCAGAGCCTCTACTAGCCTATTTGAAATGCATAATACAAGCAAAAACTAAGCTTTTCTATCTATGAAGTCATTGAGATTTTTTTCACATTTGTATGTATCCTCACCTATCTCAGGAATACCCCTTGCAGGAGGATTAGCATCAAGCCAGGGATGACTTAAGCATTTGAGAAGAGTCCATTATTATGTATATCTGTCTCCTGGCTGCCTTCTGATCCATTCCTTGACCTCCTTGTATTCTTAGTGCACCATGAGAAGATAGGGCCTAGCAAGCTCTTTCCAGTGCTCCAAGGACTTGTGGGCCTGTGGCTGGGTAATGGGCAACTGGAAGCAAGTAGGAGAGAGGATATAGGAGACCAGAATATTTCTTTTTGGATGGAATCTACAAGAGGCAGTGGATCTTTATGGTGTTAAAAGAGGAAAAAAATCAAGAATTTATTCTCAACAAAAATATGCTTGAAAAATGAAGGTCAATGAATATATATTCAACAAAAAGACCAACAAAACTCACCAAATTTATCATAAGAATTATATTAAAAGAAGTTCTCGTAGGACTTCTTTGTGATCCTAGATGAAAGGACAGCAACAGAGAAACAGGATAAAAAAAATCTAGTTGAAGCACATGAACACTGAACAGTAATAAAGCTCTCCTGTGTGATTAAAAATATGTATAAATTAAAATTTGATAAATGTGTACACTGTCTGATTTTCTGGACAAGTACTAGCCTAAAACAGATCATATGTATGCTGTGATCTCCAGGTGATCATTAAGATAATAATAAGATACATATAATCAACATGATATTAAGAGGAAGATGGAATAAAAGGTACTTGATTAAACTACAATATGACAAGAAGAAGACTAAAAGGAGCAAAGAGAAGATTGAGCAAAACCTAAGATGGTACGTTGAAACTCAACATATCATTAATTTAAATTAAGTATGAATGGATTCAATATTCCAATTAAAACTAAATATGTCAGACAAGAAAATTCAAGATGCAATTATATGCTGCTCATCTGAGATAAACTCAAAGAATAAAAGTGCAGATAGGTTGAAAGGAAAAAGTTGAGAAAGATAGATAATGAAAACAATGATAAAATAATAAAAAGAGTTGAAATAACTAAAATACTATCTGTGAAAAATAGACATAAAACAAAAAGTTGCTCCAAGAGCTTTCTAATGAGTCTCTTTCACTTCAATCTTGTTCTCTGTAGTCCAATCTTCAACCAGCCAAAGTGTTTTTTCTAGAAACAAGACTGATTTTATTATTCCCTCTATGAATCTCTCCAGAGGGTCCCCATTGCCCTTAAAAAAAAAAATCTTTGCTCCTGGCTTTCATGCTTCTCTCAATATGAGAGAGTTTTATCTTTTGCAGCATCTTGTTGCTTTCCTCATGCATTCTTCAGCCACAGCAAAGGTCTTTCTGTTCTCAAACACTCCCCTCTGGCTTCCCTGGGCTTCACACTTACCACTCCTCTTCCACCCTGGGCCCAGGTCCTGTCCTCAGATGTCAGTGTGGCCTGAGCAGACCTCCCCCACCCCCACACACACCCCAGAGTCCAATAGAAGCTGAAGCTTGTACAGTTCTTCCTTGTTAATGTTTGTCCTCTCTCTTTCTTGAGATTTGAAAGTAACATGAGAAGTCCATACTGATTTCCTGGAGGATGGTAGACCATGTAGAGCTGAGACAACCCAACCAACTGAGGCCTCCACAGACTGTGAGTCACTTGAGTAGGGTCATCCCAGACTAGTGCTGGTGAATCTATGGCACGTGTGCTGTAGCAGGTGGATTGTCACCACTGAAAGCTCTAAAAGGTTCGCCATCACTGTCCTAGCTCATCTGACCCCGCCAAACTGGCTTCTGATGGTCTCATTTTCTAAGCCAGCCCATGGAATTGTGTGGTAGATTAAATAGACATTGTTATAAACTAATGAAGTTCCCATTGCTAAAGATAAGGGACACATCAGTCTTGTGGGAAATCTTATAATAAATATCATGACAAATTTTCTGACTTTGTCTTTATAACTAAACTTTGAAATAAAAGTCTTACTTTGGAGCAAATATACACAAAGAAAATGAAATCTGTATATGGGCTGATGCTCCTTTCACTAATAATTTTATGCTTTATGAATGTTGTGATGGTGCCCTGGGAAGAATCACCTTATAGTCAGTCCTCTCATGTTTGTGACTCTTCTAGGTCTGGGTTCTTATTGTCTTATCAGGTATGCAAGATGACCCATGTCAAGTACACAGGTATTCTCCTGCTAATGTTACCATCTAATCATTCTTAATTAATTCTCTTGCTATTTGGATCACAGATGTCTGCAATAAAGATAGTCACAGAAAGAATAACATTTTGATCCTTGATTCATTTCTGTAGTCTTTTTTTTTTTTTTTTTAAGTTTTCTGAGTCAGGATCTTGCTTTGTAGTTCAGGTTAGTCCTGAACTCAGCCTTGAATTCAGCAATCCTCCTGTCTCTGCCTCCGCATGCTGAGATTACAGGGATGAGCCACCACACCTGGTACTGTGGTCTGTGGTTCTGATTGCTGGTGGGCATGAATCACCATGCCCAGCATTGTTGTATGTGGTTACCAGGGATTGAACCTGGGACCTTGCACTTGAAAGGTCCATTTCTGTAGTATTAATTGGAGTTAAATGGGGAGGTAGAATAATTTTTAAATACAGCTGGAAGTGGAAGATAGAGCCTGGAGGCTAGAATTAGAAAACCTGTGTTGGTAACTGCTAAAATTGAGACTCCATCTCTGGAACAAGGAGCAAGACCCAAATATCTCTGAGACCTGAACTTTTGTAAGAGAACATTATAACATAGTTCACAGAGCTGTTAGGAATATGTCAGTCAGCCTTCTTAATGTGAATGTATTTCATTCAGACAAGTCATTACAAATGAGTAATCCTTAAATCCTCAGATAGTTTTTTGTCCCAATTAGAATGAGGTTAACCGGAAGCACAAAGACCACGTGGCATCTCCCCTACTTTCAGCGCCTTAACTTCTCATCTTTCTGACGAAGCTTATTTAGATGCATTTAAACAATTTAACAATAGAGATTTGCTTTGCAGAGGCCCAAGAGCAGCTGGGAAACTAACAGCCATCAATCAACTTAACCACCAATAGGTAACTTGCCTCTTTTGACGAACACATCAGCAAATACATAATATACTTAGAGAATCATAGAGTCCATTTTTATTTATTTATTTACTTATTTTTGAGAAGGGTCTTGCTTTGTAGTTCAGGCTGGCCCTGAGCTCAGCCTCAAACTCACATCACAATCCTCCTGCCTCTGCCTCCCGAGTGCTGGGATTACAGGCGTGAGCCACCACGCCTGGCACTGTGGTATGTGGTACTGGTTGCTGCTGGGCGTGACTCTCCACGCCCAGTATGGGATGTGGTTACCAGGGAACGAACCCGGGTCCTTGCACTTGCAAGACAGGCGCCGGAACCACTGAGCTAAATCCCCGGCCCCATAGAGTCCATTTTTATAATCAGTGTAATGATCTTGTTTTCCTCTAATAAATAAGAACCGGCCAGGTTAATAATGAGATATAAACAACTGAAGGAATTCTCTATAATCTTTTGACAATACCAATGATGGAAAACATGATTATTTTTATGGATATTTCTTTTTCCCTTTCATAGATGACAGTGACAATAATACATCATGGAAGAGCATTGTGGCAGAGAAAACTGAGCAGGGCTGCCAGCTCTGTAGCTGTATAGATGTCCTCTGTGGGGAGAGCAAGTTCAGCTCCTATTTCAAGGACCTTTCTATTCTGACAATGCTTTGTTACCTGAACTACAAAGTACCTTTGCCCGAAGTACGAAGATCTGTTCAACTGTAATTTTCCAGCAATCAGCAAGTTCCAGCTCCCTCGCTAATGATGACCATGTGTTTTATCTGCCAGGAAGCTGGGCAGTATTTATCAATTTCTCAGCTGCTTGCTTTTAAGTGATCACTGATCTATAGTTCCTCCTCAGTTTATCACTCAGGTCTACTTTGTAAGATGACTATTTATGAGCCAATATGCATGTTTGCGGCCTTGGGCAGTTATACCGACAGCTCATTTCAAGTGCCCCATTGTTATAGATACCTCTCGCTTCTAAGAACTCATCACAAAGTGGAAATAAATAGAACAATGAATGTTATCTATGGCTTTTTGGTTCTGTGAGCTTGTTTTTGTTTGGGCTTTTACCTACCTGTCAGCCCACTAGTAAGCTCTCAACTCCTAAGACACCTAAGAAACGGTTTCTATTTCCTTCTGAAATTCCAAACATCAGGGTACAAAGTATTAGGCTAGTGTGAAACAGAAATGAACGAAATGTCTAGTGAGTGTATAATCAAATATAAGGATTAAAGTTCAATGTCGCAAAAATAAACATTTATAAGATTTTTCAAATATTTTTTTTCTCTCCAAATATAATTTGCATTGGCTAAGTTTCTTTTGTGTGTATGTGGTTTTTTTTTTTTTTTTTAACATCTTGACATTTGAATCTCATGAGACTCTATTAGGTGTTCCTTAATAAATTATTCTAAATCTCATTAATTTCTTATCTCCAAGGTGCTTCTTTTACTGAAAGAACATTGAATTGTAAATTCATTTCAAGGTATTTATTAGGAGATACTGCTCTGTGACCTTTCTGGCCATTATTTTGGCAGAAACATTATAAAAATAAACTTAGTTCCTAGAGTGTTTAAACAAAAAGAATGCAGTCAGTCAAACTTTCCATCTAAAATCACGCAAAAAAAAATACTCTAAGGATAGAGCAAAGCCATTTTGTTTAGAAAGTCAATCTTTTTAATTCTGCTTTTTTTTTTTTTCCCCTGGGTAGACTAAACAAATAAGTCACCACACGTACCGTGCAGTTTTTCTGTTCCTTTCTCTTGGGATAAAATATGAAATAATCTACAAAGTAATTTGATCCAGCAATTAAAAACAAGGACATGAATTACACTAACAACTGTCACATAGAAAGAATTAATTCCCTCATAACGCCGCTTGATGTTACAGACCCTGGGTGATTAGGAACAGATTGTAATTGGAAAAGAGCCAAACCAATTCAGGTGTCTCCAAAACACAAGAGTAAGCCTCGACTTGCAAACAGAGGACAGTTTTTTACTACCCACAGGAGTATCTTTTTGCAATTGGCGCTCCAGTGTTTACCTAGGGATCACCCCAGGCACCCAGCGCTACTGCCCTGAGAGCTATCGCTGCCATTCGGTAGCGCCACCATCTGTGCTGAGGCACGGCGCGCGCCATGTGTGGGAAGCGGACCGTAAGGATTTCTAGAAACCAAGTCCCCCTGAGTCTGGCTTTCCTCGCTGTTTTTGCTCAGTTGTAGTCTGTCATTCCAGATAGTGAACATATTCGTGAGCAGCTTTGTCGAGGGACACAGTAGGAAAAGGATACCACTGCCGGCTGACGAAATTAAATTTTCCCAAAGGTATGCAGACAGTCTGGTTACTCCTGATGGGTCATCATTTCTAATTTAAGGCCACGTAGCAAAACTCTTCCCTGAAGGAAAGTGTCGCACTCTAGGTTAGTAGGAAGCACTTAGTTTGAGGGATAAAGTGATCTACTCATAAAATTGGTACACACTAAAGTTTAGGTGAAAAGAGCTTTTAAAAAAAAAAAAAAAAAAAAAAAACCACATAACCAGTGACAAAGACGGAAACAAAGTCCTTTAAAATTAAACCACTTGAACCAACAGCCATTAACATTTTGGTTTAGTTTTTCCTCTAATCTTTTTCACATATTTTGAGGTTGGGATCATTCTTCTTATATTCTTCTGTATTTTGTATCCTGTTTTGTTTTATTCTGTTTGCTTAAAATTTGTCAGATGTATTTTACCATGTTATTGAAAATCCTACTGACATATAATTTATAACAGCTGCATAATGTTCTATCTTTGGGATGTTCCAGAATTTATTTAAACATCTCTTGAGGTTGTTTCTTAACCACATTATTAGTGCATAAATCTTTGTCTGCATTTTTTCTTTTTCTTTGGGTGGTTTTCTAAATGAAGAACCAGTGAGTAGAAGCATTTTTTGCAAGTTTCTTCCTCTTTTTAAGGGAAAAACTTCTATTCCTTTTTCTTATTGCAATATGAACATTACAAAAACAAACTTCTCTGACGTTTAAAGAAAACAAAATCTCCATTATTTGTCTCTGCACACACATACATTTCTTTCTTTCCTTCCTTTTATCATTCTTGGCTTTACTTCTTTCTACAAACAATGAGATTAAACCAAAAACATGTTTTGTAATTTCTTTTTCACCTCGTGATGTACTCTGGACATCACGATTTGGGGGCCCATGACGTCCTTCAGCTGGATGTGTCTAAGGCCGCGCCACGGCCAGCTCTCATCAGCAGACACAGAGCACCCCTCACTCATTACCAGAACTCTGTCGCCTTCATTATAATCTTTGCCATTCAATGGTAACTTCCTGTAGCTTGATTTTGTGCTTTTTAGCACATCTCTGAAGCTAAATAAAAAGCTAAATATTTTTCTCACTTTGGATTCTACATTTCCCTCTTTTGTAATTTGTTCTCATTGCCTAGTTATTTGTTGTTTGTGTATTGTTTTGTGTAAGCACATTATATAATACATTTTAAATTTTTCTGTATATTTTTCCCCAGTTTTCAAATGTAGGCCATACTTTACCATATAGAGAACGGATAAATATTCACGTTCTGTTTTGTTTTTGTGATTTTTATTTGAATTATTTTTATTGCAATCTACTAGGAATATTTTATAGAACACAGCAAAGGATTAGGACCCGTTTTGAATTTGTTTTCAGTGATCCCACCTTAAGTGTTACATTGTCATAGCTCTTTTGTTGTATTTCAGTTCTTATATGTATGAAGGACAGTTTCTGAAGTGTGTCTTTGTTTCTAGACTGTAAGCTTCCCATAGGCGGACAAATTTATTGTTATTACTTCATGCCTATTATATACCATTTTCTATTTGAAGAAACCTAGAAAAACAAAGGATATCAGATTTTCTGGGTGGAACTGAAAGCCCAGCACATGGTAAAGTTACTAAAATTTGTTCTCTCACTCCTATGTGAATAAAATATAAGCCAAGCCTGACAAAGGATAGACATTAATATCTTCTTTGTACACTTGTGAATATAAAGAAAGTCCATGTGAAATGATTGAATTCTAGTACTTAGTGCTTTCCAAGTGAATAATCTTGGCTCTTCAGTTTTATGTTAAATGATTAATCATTGGATTTTACTCGTGCTTACTGTGGTTTAAAAAGAAAATACCAGTTTTGCCTGGACTGGCCATTCAAACTCAAGGAAAATATATTTCAGGATCAATTTATTGCTGAAAGAGAGGCTGCTTAATTCACTCATTTCCTAAAAACAATCTCAAAAGTACTATTTGCCTGTGAGTTTTGATTTCTCAAATCGTGAAGCAGCAAAGAAATTTTGGATTTTAGTTCTCTGAATTTCTTTTCTTTTGAAAAAAATATTAAAGACTTCACTGCTATAGGTTGAATCTTTGACAGGTCAAAGGGCTGAGAAGAAATAAACTCCATTAACCAGGAACATGTAAGATGAAAATACCTGCCTGTGTGGGAATACAGTAAGAATTTGTTCCAGGAAAAAATGTAGCCCACAAATCACCACGTCTGCTTATAGAAGTTATGTTATAGAACTGTATTGGCTGGTAATATGTGAAAATACAAAATACAGTGTGCTTAACCCTAAGCCTTAGTTACAATATCATGAGGAACAGTCTTGCTTATTACCATAGAGTTAGCAGATTTCATCTGAAATCCCAACCAGCCACAATAAGATAGTATTGCTAATGACTCCCTCTGATGTTATTAAAAATTCTTAATTCATAGTTGGGTAACCTAGCCAAGTTCTGTGCAGCAGTATTAATGCAGAGTGGGAAAAAATTGGACCCAAATTTCCTGCATCATGAAAATTCAAAACAAGAGCAATATTGCCATCAATCAAATCAGCAAAGCTGTTCTGATTCAAAGAGCAGATTTCCTGATTAAAATTTTGCAACTAGATAAAATTTTGGAAGATGCAATGTGATGCAGGACAAGCATTATTAAATATTTCAAAGTTCTACTGTAACCACTTGAGGATTTGTATGGCGGCTGCTCGGGTCTTGGGCACCTTTGAAGTGTATGTAGCAATGAGGATCTGTTGCTTATTATTGGGTCTTATTTGCTTTCATTGAACAGTACAAAGCTTCTTAAAATATGCATCTGAATGACACTGCAGGTACAGTACCACATCAACTAACTCTCTTCCTAAATTCCCACTGAGTCTATCTATATCTGCAAGATGGAAAAAAGGATAATCTAGCTTCTGACATATTTTAAGCAGGACCTATTTGAAAATTAACTCCTTCAAATGGTGGTCAACCCTGCTTAAAATCCAGACTTTCAAGGAGCAGTGGCAGAAAGTCACGAACAAGACTTTACACGTTGCAAAATGTGAAGATTTTTGTTTGTTTCTTTTTTATGTATTTACATTTTTTTGCAAAGGCTAAATTCTTCTGTTACAACCACAATTGCTTCAGCTAAGTTATCCTCAGCGTGCCATACTTAAAGGGGGTTAGCAAGGGAGAAAAGCGTATCAGTGTCTGTTCACAGCAATAAAAATCTTCCCGCTGCCTAACGTGACGCCCCTTTGTTCCTGCGAGGTAAGTCCATTCATCACTTCCCTGGGGCGACTCCGTGTCCAGAGCTCTGTGGCAGCACTCCTGGGGAGGAGAATACGGTCTAGCTTCATCTTTAGAGCATCTTTAAAATATAGATTACAAGAGAGAGAGCTGACTACAAAGTGCTGCGACGTGGTACTTAGAGAGCCCCGTGCTTGCAGACAGAAGCCTGCCACTACATTAATTCATCCCGCACCATCTTCTGTCCTCATTATAATTTTATCTCAGGAATTAATACATTCTGCCATCTTCTATTCTGGTTACAATCTAGAGGAATTCGTGAGGCTGAATACATTTTGTACTACTTTGTTCTTCTTATAATGTTAAGATGTTTTCAAGAACGGATTAGTTCAATGCCACTTTCTCTACTTTCTCTTGAGCATAAGAACTTAAGCAGTTAGAAAGCTTCAGCTGGAGGTGGTGTGAGCACATCTCTAGGACAACGACTGTGGAAGAGGAGAGACCAGAAAAACAGTTTTGTCTTCGTTTTTCAAGATTTTTGGGGTTTCCTATACATTTTAAAGAGAACACATAGAGGACATATGTAAATGGGATTAGATGGTGAACAAAGGCCTTTGGAGAGAAAGAGAGTACTCTCCAGGAGTCAGTCTTTCTTTCAAGTGAAACAAATGGAAATTCCTCTATCAAAAAATACACTTAAAAGAAAAAGACCCCTAATCGTTGAAAATACAAAGATTCAGATTTAGAGAAAAAAATACCCTCTTGATACTACAACTACCAAAGTGGCTAACTGTTTTAAAGTATCAAGGAATAAACAAATGGGTTTGTTCACCAAAATAAAACTGGTCAAGTGATTTTTTTTTCCATGGGGTTGGGGAGTGACATTCAAAACAAGGGGACCCTAGACAGTCTGAGGAAATACACTAATCGTGCTTCATTAAACCATGAAACTAGTTCTTGTTTGGACAGAAAGTCGAAGTGTAGTGATGACCATAACTGAAAATGAAATGTATCTCTTTTTTATACAAGTGTGAAACTAATGCATGCTAGAATATGTGCATATGGAACATCATCTTGAGCTATGTTTCCTTCTTTTCTTTCTGCTTCTTACCCTCCATAGTTTCCTGAACCTTTCCACAGTTTCTTATTTGCTTCTGTTTTTTTATTCAATAACAGAAACATGTGTGTATGTCAGGAGTAAGGGTGCTTTACAAATAGCAAAAAAACAATGTAAAGGTAACTGACTTTAGTGTCTCCTATCAAATTAGCTTAGTCAGCCACAGACCCACTGCTCAAACCCAGCCCTCACCTCCACCAATCCAGTTGTTCCCCTCTCCTCTTCCCTTTGGCACCTAATGCCAATTTTGGCCTCTTATAATCTCCTTCTTTCTAGCCTCTGCTCTATTCTCTTCTCTACAAAAAAAAAAAAAAAAAAAAAATCAGTTCAGCTTACTTAAAAAAAAAAGGCACATCATAGGTCTCTCCCTCTTCTATCCTTTCACACAAACGTGTCTGAATTTGGACCTCTCTTTCTTCCCTCCCACCATCCAGGCACCTGACAGGCCTTCCTTCTCATCTCTCCAGGTCTTCAGACCAGCTCATCACAGGCTCACAGGACCTCACTGCCCCAGCTCTTGGCTCTACTTGTTGTACATTCAACCATCTTCTTTTTGTTGTTGTTGTTCAAATCTTTATTGGTACATTATATATACACATCATCATCCATAAAAATGCACTTCTTTTAACAGGATGGATCCTGGGCTGTAACATAATTTCAGGCTTTTCAATTCTCTTAAATATAAGTTAAAACAAGATTTGAATTCCCAACTACCACTTCAATTACTTCTTCAGAGCTAAGCTTCCTTTCCCCCTACTGCTTTCTGACTTTGCAATGTGGTTTCTGTCCCACTATACCACAGAAGGGGCTCTCATGACCCAAAGTCACTAATGGCCTCAGTACATTTCCATCCTTGTCTTACTTTCCACAGAACTGACATCATAGAGAACTTCCTCCAGCTTACAGTTCCCTATTTTGCATTAGAGATACTATCCTTTTAAAGTTCTTTGCCCTCCTTGTGGCTGCTCCTTGTCAGTTTGTCTTTGGCTCCTCTCTAAAACAATGCTGTCTCAGGGCTCCACTCTCAGCCATCTGATTTTCCACCCACTGTTCCTCAGAGATGCACTTGCTCAAATCTGTAGCTTCTCTGCTTCTCATAGCTTTATAACTTCAAGATCCACTCTCCTATTCCATCCCAGGCCTTGCCTGCAGAGCCCTTTTTTTCTTCTTCTTATGTGTCTGTTTCAGTGTCTTGGTAGGATAGTTAATTTTGTGCTAACTTGACAAGGCCAAGGAATACTAGAGAGCTGATAAAACATTGCTTCTGCTCAGAGAGCTGGCAAAATGTCTCTTCTATATGAAAGCATTTTCAGAAGACAAGCAATTGAATTGGTAGGCTAAGTAAAAGCTTCCTACCCTCACCACCATGGGTAGGAATTATCCAATCCATTGAGGGCTTGAAAAGCACAGGAAGATAGAAAAAGGGTTAATCCTCTGGGTGGGGCATCTGTCTCACTCATTATAAAACACCAAAGCAACTGGTTCTTGGGTCTTAGGGCCCCAGGCCTTACACAAGTGGCTGCCACCTCCAGTTCTTAGGCATTCAGATTCAAAGTGAGTAACTAGGGCTGGGGATTTAGCTCAGTGGTTCTGGTACCTGCCTTGTAAGTGCAAGGACCTGGGTTCTATCCCCCTTAACCACATACAATACTTGGTGTGGAGACTCACACCCACCAGCAATCAGTACCACATACTGCAGTTCTGGGCATGGTGGCTCACAAATGTAATCCCAGCACTCAGGAGACAGAGGTAGGAGGACTTCTGTGAATTCAAGGCTGAGGTTAGGGCCAGCTTGAACTACAAAGAGAGACCCCGTCTCAAAAAAAGAATAAAAGAAAAAAAGCACATAGAATGGAGTAACTACCAGCTTTCTTGGTTCTCTAGCTGGCAGATGGCAGAGCATGAGGCTCTACAATCACATGAACCAGTTCCCATCAGAAACTTCCTCTTCTTTATCTACATATATACTGTTTCACTGCAGGACCCTAAGTCCTTCGAGACCAACATGACCTCTCTCCTTGACATTACCACTGATCCCATAAATTCCAGTCACCTTCACCCCACCTAGACATGCTGCAAGAAAGATAGAGGAGCTCATGTCAACCATAGGAGGCTCTCCAAGTGATGATTCCCTTTTCAAAACTCACCAGTTTCAAAACAAAAACCACCAACATGGCCCAGTTCCTGCCATTTCTCAAATCCTGAATCACAGCTTTTGAGGATTTATAGCCTTAAGTGAAACTGTTGAATAGATACCTAAAAATTAATGAGATCACCAACATCTTGTCACATCATAGGATCCTACCCATTCCACCCTTCACTAGTGGGCTATCTTCAAATTCTCTCTGGTTCTTATATCAGAGACATAACTAGAACTTCCCATCGGTTTGGGTTCACTTGGTAACTCCAAGACAAGAACATGAGACCTAATCAGGAAATGGTTCCAAAGACAAGGAAATAGATAGTGACAATAATCTTTCTTAAGAATTTTTCAGTAAGACTAGTTTATCTTAGGAGAACAAAGAATTAAACATCTTAAAATCAACTCTCAAGACACTTAACATCCATTTTATACTTAGAGAAAATTTCAACCACCCTTATAAGTGTGTAATTTAAAAATTCAGCTTATTCAGCAGCATGAATATGGAGGAGGTAATTGCATGTCACCAATTTAGAAGAATCAGTTGGAGAAGTTGCCTCTCATGATGTTTCATATGAGAAGGTTAAAGAATAGGGAATATCTTTTATGATATTTGAAGATGGGAGGCTAAGCTTATTTCAAGCCCTTGTTTGTATTGCATTGTCCCATTTATTCTAAAACTGCACCATTGTTGCTATTTGCAGCTTAAATAAATCTGTAATTAATGGGAAACTTAACAAACCAGGCCTCTAAAATGTCCAACTAAAGGCAACTTTAAAAGCTCTCTAATAGATGCTCTCCTAAAGAACCAGTGCTGACTTCCTGTCATTTGAATAAACAATTATTAAAATAAATCTACCATCTGAAGAAACCAGGTTCAAAGTAATCTTCCAAAAAGATCCTTGGTTCTCACCAAAAGTGGAACAGCTGACATTATGCTTTCTGGACCTTAATTAAATACAATATGAAGGACATCTGCTATTACAACATTATTCTGTGTGAAAAGTGAAACTTCATGACTGATTATATGAGTAGACATTTTCATGCTTCTCGTTCATTTTTCTCTACATTTCTAAAAGAAGCTTTTCATCAGCCTGGGAGAAGAACAGTCCTTAGTGCTCAGGGACTACCTCAGCAGTAGAGGTAAAGTAGTTCCTTCTCCCTTTTCATTTAATCCCATTTCTTACTGTTCTTTCTGGCTACACCATTAACAGCTCTCACTGTAATGGCAGCAAGTCTGATGAAGACACTGGGCTGTTAGACACAGAATCCACTGTACACTCATTTCCCCCAAAGACCATGGACCTTCAGAGATAATGACTTCATGTCATTATAGCCTGAGCCAAAATTCAACTGATAGGCTAAAGGTTAACTGTTCTATTTCCCATTACCTAGCAGTCTGGGCTGGTAGTTCCTATTCATATTGTGATAGCCTCCAATAAAGTTTTTATCATACTGCTTACTGCTTGAAGCATAGAAGACTTTCTCTTCAGGAATACATACACTTTTTTTAGGAAAGTAAGTTTTTGGAAGGGTAAAAAGAGATGTAGGGAAGGTAAATTAGAGCAAGGTTACAGAAAATGATACTTTTTAGACATATGAAATTGAGAAAAAATAACTACCTACGTGTCACCTCCAGCAAGAAAAAAAATAAAAAAACAAACAGTAACTCTCACATTTTCTTGCCATATTACAGCTTACATCAATAATTAGAAAGATTATAAAATTCCTATTTTGAATTTGACCATGCTTTCAAAAGTATATGTAGGCACATCAACATATTGTTTATTTAAAACTAAGTATTCAGTTATAGTTCAGAGATTACTACAGAAAGTAGTAAGTGAATCCCAGGGGCAATGGAGAAGATTTTTTTTGTTCCCCTAAGACTCAAGGCCTATGGGGGTTTAGCAAGCTGATCTTCAAGTACACTGATCTTTTTAGAGTCCAATTAACTTGTGGTATTTTATTGGTTTTAATTCAGGCCCATGTTGTTCATCTCCAGAGAAGAAAACCAACATAGGAATCAAGTTAAGCAAGCAGACAGCTGAGCATTAAAAAAAAAAAAAAAATGGCCCACAAGGAAGTGAACAAACATTTGAAGCTACTTTGACTATTACAAACAGAATCTCTGATAACCTCAGTGCTTGGGCAAAGAGGTGGCACCAAAGTTAGGCGCTCACTCCTAAGGCGCTGATAGAATCTGGAGCTGTGCTTGGCAAGCCTGCTAGGGACAAACCATGTCTTTGCATCACCTAAGCAGGGGCTGGGAGGCGGTGGGGAGGGCTGCACTGCTTTATGCTCCCCTCCTTTTTTCTGCCTTGTATTCATATCTTTCTCATTTCATTGCTATCAAGCCAGCTCTGAAGCTGTTTGAAGGAGGACTGGCTACTGTCTCCGGCAGCCACCTGGCAGCCCTCAGCTGCAACTAACTCTAGTTCAATTCATGGCTGGATTCAAAAACACAGGGGGAAGGGAGCTGGGAGAATGGGGAGGGGGGAGTAGAGAGAGAGGAGGAGGGAGGAAGAAAGAAGGGGGAGAAGAAAGAAAGGGAGAGAAGGAGAAGGAGAGCAAGAATGAAGAGGTAGATAACATTCAAATAATAGGGAGGCAGTGCTGAAGTTTCTAGTTTCTTTGTAGGAGATACAATCATATATATACATACACACATATATATACATACACACATATATATACATACACACACACACACACACACACACACACACACACACACACACACACACCTCTGCAAGGCAAACAGGACTTGGAAGGGGATTTAGATTTGAGTCAACCATGAGTAACAGCCTTTGAATGGGATGACTGCAGCTGGTCATTCACTTTAGAAGGCTTAGACTAAACATTGTGGCCTGTATGCCTTCTTTGATGTCTATTACATTCCTTTTGTAGACATCCTCATAACTTTTAAGTTCTTTCTCCTATGCATGCAAGTTTGTGTTATATCATTCCCATGCATGCAAATGGCAATGGAATATTAGCTAACATTTATTAGTGTTTACCATGGCCATATACCCAGCCCTACCTTGAGGTTCTTACTTGTCTTATCTCAGTTTATTTTTACAGCATCTCTGTAAGAAGAGGTCCCCTTAAGATTTTAGTCTCCTTATTTAATTGATAAGAAAACTAAGAATAAATAATTAGCTAATAAGTGGTGATAGAAGTAGTCTTCCATCCCAGTATGTCTGGCCCCAAAGCTATTTTTTTCTCCTTACTCAACACTACTACAAGAGCAAATGTCAAGACCTTACTTTTCTGAGCTCAGATTCCTCAGTTTAATGAATAAATTGGATGACACTACTTCCCAGTCCTGAAGTGCTAAATAAATCCCCAACTGGCCTTGTGGAAAAGGAGTGCTCCTGGGAACTTCAATTCTCTGACAACTCTGACAACTCCATTTAGGCACAGGACAGCAGAAGACAAACGTGATCTTGACTAAGTGAGCTCAGAACTATAACCAGGTCTCACTCATTTGGTGAGAATGTCCATCTGTTTGTGAGTCAGCTTACCTCCTAAGGGGTGAATCTTAGAATATCTGATCTCTTATCTCAATAAAAGAAAAACCTGTAAGGGTGTTGAGGATTCTTCATGGATATCAAATCCATGTATGCATGTATGTGTGTGTGTATATATATATATACACACACATACAGTCATATTTGCAGATAGGACCCAAACATTTTCTTGTCTACTTAAAATTATCTGGAGATTACTTATAATACCTATTACAGTGTATAAACTATGGTTGTTACCTAGTTGAGCTTAGGAAATAATGTCAAGGAAAAAGGCTGTACATATTCATGGTGCATTTTTTTTCTAAAGACTTTCAATTTGATTGGTTAAACCCACAGACATAGAACCTACAGTTGTAGAAAGCTAATTACTCTTGTTCCATTTCCTTATTTCTCATTCTTTCTCAACTTGCTCCCACTGGAATTTTGTCCTATCAATCCACAGAAACTCCTCTTATCAAGGTCATGTACAAACTCATGGTGTTCCTTAAAAAAAAAAAAAAAAAAAAGAAAAAAGAAAAAACCTTGTAGCACCATGATTAAGTAACAATGAGTTAAAAATATTTATAGATCAAAAGAAATTTGTGAACTATCTTCACTGAAACCCTTAAGTGAAAAAAGAATACACATCATTAGACAGACATTATTTTTCATAAAAGATCATGTTTCTTTTTTGATTATAGAAATATTTATTGTATTTAAGAGAATTGGCAAGTTTATAGATTAATATTATTTGAACAAATGCATTCTTTTATTTTACTATTGCTATATATCTTCCTAAGAGTGTATTAAATTCATTGAGGGTGCTTAAAAGAAACCTCAATATCTTCTAGCCATAGAGACTCATCTGCCTGGACTTCGTTGTAGGAAAATAGGTTAGAAGGTTAATGATTCCCCTAGTGTCACAAAGCTAGTGTTGGCAGTCCTGGTACTAACTTCTAAGTCACAAGTTTCAAAGTTAGAATCATCTTATAATTTTTGTGCTTCTTTGATATGTTTCAGAAGATTGGTAGTTTAACACAATGATACTTGCCCTTCACTAGTCAGTGAATGATAAGAAAACACTCAGAAAAGGGAAATTCTGAATCTCCTCTGCAATTTAACTTACTCATTCTGCTCCCAGCATGTGATTTGGCCACTTGGGAAGTGTGAATGTTTTATCATTTCCAAATTTTGGTCAAGTTTAAAGTTTATCAATGACAGAAGTTTATTCACTCACACTCAAATGTGCAGTCTTGAGAAAGAAGCAGTACTGGGTGTGGAGTTAAATATGGTACATCATTAACTTAGCCTGAGATATAGCTCTGCGTGGTGCTTCAGCCTGTCACCCACGTCTTCCCATTAGACTGGAATATCCCCTTTATGTTCAGTGAAGCAGTCAGTGGTTTTTAGACGGCCTATGAGATATCTTCATATTGCTTGGCTTTTCTTCTTATAAAACACACTATATACTGGGCAGACAGGTCTTTGCAACAGGAATTGTGTACAAGTTTTTGTTGATGTGGAGGACATAGCTCTTCAACCAACTCTTATTCCCTAGCTCTTCAAATCCCACTCCATCTGGTCATACACCAGACAAGCCAGCTACTGTAGACACTGCAGTCCGAGGAGACAAAAAGATGCTCCTTTTAGAGGGAGGAGTTGGTTCCACGAGAAATATTAAACTTTCACTGTTTCTTTAAAATATGGTTCTACATGGAAAATAGGGTTGGCCTGCCTATCCTTGACCAAAATCGTATTTTCAGTTCTCAAATTAACAAGAACAAGGAGTCAGGGGTGAATGCTATTCTCCTTCATCTCCCTGCTGGCCACAACAGCAGGTGTGCCTATTTTCAGAGGTAAATGAAATATTTGCCAAATCACTTGGCACATTTCAACTCAAAACGTGCCAAATTACCTGTCAAAGCTAAATAGTCTTTTTAAAAGAAAGATAAATGGCCTTCCAGATGCATTCACATGGACCCACAGTGCCATCCAGTGGCTCCTTACATTGGTCACACGTGTGCCAGGCTCCAGGGGCCTCCCAGGGTTTGGACCCGAGCTGGTCATCTTACCATGGCGTTGGTTCCTTTGGTGTCCAGAGCCCTTGGGTGTTGGTAAGACACAATACGTGTGTTTGAAATGAGCTATGTTGGGCGACAGCTGGTATCAAGGCTTGCACGTCATGCTTCTGCTGTCCTGGTGGACCGGGAGCTGCTTGGGAGATTTTCTAACTAGCAAACATCAACGTAACTTCTTCCATTGGATCAACATCAAGGAAAAGCTACTAAAGTTCACCTAGATTTTTGTGCTTCGTCCCCTAGGTTTCCTCACTTCCTGGGGACTGGGCCATTTAGAAAACAGAATCCTGCTTTTCTGTGCTTCCATATGGGAAAGTCTTCAGTTTAAAATGTCTTATTGTCTACTTTCTCATTTAAAATGTCTTTTCAATGGATTGAATTATCCTTTCAAAAATAATACGGGGAGTCTGAAGCCACGTGAGCTGGGGAAAAGTAGGTAAAGAGGAGAGGAGGAAGGTAGGAAATGGAAGGAGGAAGAGAAGGACAGAGAAACCGAAGACTTAAACTGGTACTATCGCTTCTAAGAACAGTGTCTGTAAACTAGAGCAAATAGAGCTTTTGAAAGGAAAATCTACCCTATTTTGACAACTGTGTATAACCATGAAGTGATGTGTTCTTTTTCAGAGTAGCTGCTCCAGGCTTCTGAGGTGGACCAATCACAAATCTCCAAACTGCTGTCCACAGCTACCAGACTGATTCTGAAGCAGAGTTCTTCCTGAGAAGTATTCCAAAAAGAGAACAGAAATAGGAGAAGAAACTGACAATTGCTACAGGTTGGTTGACTACTTTCTCATAGGCTTTTCCAGTGTAGCTTGATGGAGACCTTTAAAATGGATCAACCTAAAGACCTCTGAACCTGTGGGACTGGAGGTACATATTTCAGTTTGTCATTTTTTCATCTTCTAAAAAATATTCCATGAAGAAAATATTAGTTGTTCTCATTACCAAGCTGCTTGATTCCCAAATATATTAATCCACCAGGCTCTAGTTTTGACAGACCTGAGTGGACCACATCAAATGGGCTCTGCCCTGCATTTCATTTGCTATTTAATCATTTTGACTTAGTACATTGTGTGAAATAATGAAAAATGAAGGAACTTAATAGTTCAACTTGGCTGATATATTTCAAAGTGTTATATAACTATGACCAGATCTCCTATTTTAAAACTCTTTGGAAACTGGGTAGGATGGAACAACAATTGCTTGGTGAATTCTTAAAATTATTTAGAAGGTCTCCTTTCAACTTCAAAAAGAAATGCTTTAAATTTGTATTACACCAAGGCTCACTATGAGGCATTTTCTATGGATGGGTTGTAGATATTTACGTGTCTCCTCAAATTTCTTCTCTCTTTCCTTTAGTAATCGATTCTTCCTGAATTTTAGTGGTATACAATGTTGTTCATAAACCTACATTTTAGAAGTTATCACACTAAATTTTAAGCAATGAATAGCAGGCAAATACTTCATCTCCTACTTTAAGGTTATACAATTTTATCTGTTGATGCAACATTTTTAAATGAATTTTACATATTCTTTATTGTGCCAAGCTACCAAATCCCACTTTATTTATCACCAATTTCAAGATGAGTGCCAAAGATTCCATCCCTTTCATTATCACTTTCACTATGAATCAGGGAATTTGGGGTAAGAGTTGGGAATCCATTGGATTCCTCCCGATGTTTCGTTTTAACTTTTCAGTAGTGAAATTTATCAACACAAGTAACAGCCAGATGCTCTGCTTTTAGCACAGTGACATGTCCAGAAGTACGTCATGCTTCTGCTGTCCTGGTGGACCAGGAGCTGCCTGTGAGATTTTCTATCCAGCAAACATCAATGCAACTTCTTCCATTGTATCAACATCAAGGAAAATCTACTAAAGTTCACCCATACTGGAATATTTCACTCTTACTGTGCCTGTGCCATGGTATCACCTAGGATTCTGGAAGTCTCTTTCTAGTTTTGAGATTATGGCAGAGGTATTTTATAATTATGATATTATTTTGGTTTCACTTTCCTTTCATCTGGCAGAAGTTTGTTTCCAGGTTTTATCTTTTGATTTATGCATCTTTATGTAATTCTAGATTGGGTTATTTGGGGAAGTACCCATACAAACGCCATTTGATCCATGTAATCATTAGGGAACAAGATAAGTAACACACACAATAAAAGACTTTAGTAGTGATTTTCTGTGTGCATGGAAATGGGCCATTTTGTTATGTACCACATTAAATCCTTCCCAGAGCCTTACTGCTTCAGACATTTTTTAAAAGCCACCTTGTGACACTTTAATGCTATTGATTAAAAAAAATCAAAATCCATGATTCTTAATTCTGCATTCAGATGTATACAGAAAACCAGGTAATATATTCAGTCATTAGATGTCATGCCCAGAAATCTGTATGAGCAGGAGCAGTGTGAGCCTGGTGGCAAGTATGTGAAGGAAGAACTGGACCACTCTGAAATGCAACCAGAGTAAATTCGGTGAGCAGAATCACAGGTAACTGACATCAAGCTATACAATATTAGGATCTCCAATTTCAGCTTTACAGATATAGGCACATAGAAGTCCAACATGACAGTCAACCTGTCATATAATAACACACTGTTGTATATCTGTCTGGTTCCTGGAAAATCAATTTTCTTCATCAAATTTGTTAAAATGGGGAAGCCGCACTTTTCCTTTGCACTGGAATAGCGTCCCAGGGAAGTCACTAACCATCTGGGTTAAGGTATGGCCTTGGAAGGAAATGATTTCTCTTGCAGGTTCTATTGTTCTTGAAGAGGAAAGATCTTAGAATACTGACATAAGAAGCTTCTCCTCTGAGACTTCTTCATCAAACTATCCATTTTACTCAGAAGGATCATGTTTATTTTGCTTATAATTCTGCCAGCCATAACCTACTAAAATTTTAACTTGACTCACTGTGTTCTAATACCATTTCCTAACACTGAGTCCCCATAATGGCCCTATGAAGTGGTTATAGCATATATTACTGCCCTCCATCAGCATGTGGGGACGCTAAGGGATGAGAAATCCATAAGCCTTGTTAGTGAACAAAGTGTCCGAGACCACTAAAGTATTCTGACTCCTGCCCGAAACTCTTAACCTACAATATTCCATTTTTTCCCCTCTTGCTCTAAAGTCTAGCAAATTTCATCTAATGGTTATTCCTACAGCCCAAATAGGCTTCCTCGGCCACACTTTCCATGTGCATCTCCACTGTAAAGTTAGCTAAAGTTAGCTTCCTGTCCACTAGTTAAAATTCAGCCACATAACTCCTAATATGTAAATTTATGAACAACTGTGTGCACCACTGACATTCAAGAAGAGTCTCTTACTAAAAAAAGAGGCAAAGAACAAACTGGAAGAGACACTTAGGTGTTTTCTATACATAGGGAATGCCAAGCTAAAAAAGGCTTCATAGTGAGCCTTAGTTGGTGTGGTACAAATTAAAAAGCATTTTTCTTTTCTGAGGTTGAAATGGGAACTTCTAAATGACTTTAGGAATATCACCAAGCAATTGCTTTGCTGGGCCACTCAGTTTCCAAAAAGTTCGAAAATAGGAGATCTGATCGCAGTTGTATAGCATCTTTGTAATAGATAAAATCGTATCAAAAATGTTTCATAACCTTTGGAGCAAAGTACACGATCCAATTTAACAGAAAATGTGCAAGCTTACATTAAAATAGTAGAGAGGGGGCATAAGAAGTATATGCCATGAGAAAGCCCACTCCAGAATCAAATGAAGAACCTCAGCTCTGTACTGTTTCTTCACACCTTTAATCTCACAGTTCCCCCAAAAGCTTTTCATTTGAAGCCCCAGGTCTTGGCTCTCAGTGTGAAATAGTTCTCATCCCAGGGCTGTCCACTCTTTTCCATTGGGACGGCAGTTTCAAAAGAGAAATCCACAAGCCAAAGAGAAAGCCTAGTGAATAATGAAGGATGAAGAAAGGTAGAACTGAGAAAATAATTTATGTCATGCAAGAACATAGCACAGGAAGGAGAAAAAGCACAGCTAATGATGGTGGAAGATACAGAGTTCTTTCTTTGACTGGTTTTTCTCATCTTTGAGATTTTGGTTTTGCTGATTTCCACTTACATTCATCTCTGCCCTCGTTGTGATTTTCTGTCTTTTCTCTGGATGATGAATCATGCTTCCTTGTATTTCTTAACAATATCAGTATCCTTTTTACAGTAACAGTGTATGCATGTGTATGAAAACAGTCCCACTGTATCTCCAAAGGTGATGGCGAGATTCCTTCAGTTAGAGTAGAGAATACTGAGCTTCTCTTTCAAGAGTTTCTCTAGCAGCCCTGTGACAAAGCAAAGGGAGCCAAGGATGGGGTGCAATTGCTCTTTTGCTAAACCACAAGAGCCCTGGCTTCCTGTTTCACAAGGCATTGTCTTTTCCACTCAGTGGGTCAAGCGCAGCCTCTAAGGCAAATGTGTAATTATACACAGCTAGCTCTGCTCTTGCACGGCCCTATGCAGATTGAGCTCATTTATCAACTCTTCCCTTATCTGGGGTGGTTATTTTAAATAGAGTGAAATTTACAATCTTTAAATAAGCCCATCAGTTGTTCCTGCACTGATGGTGTGGTCTGAATAAGGTCTGAGGACACAGCTCAGCCTCCAGTTAGTGTAAATGCTTCTCCCAGCCTTGTCTTCCTCACTCTGGACTACTACTGTCATTGCTCTCGGAGGTTTGTTGCACAGGAGATGAACCACTTCTACACATCCTTTTAACTGTGGAATCCTTTGGAACCTTCTCTCTCCTTCTGAGATTCAAATGGACTAGTGAGCCCACTGTTTCAGCTCCTTCCTTGAATCATAAAGCCAACAACAGCATTACAGCTCTGTAGTTGAACAGTGTGTGTCTCCAGATCACTTCTGGGCTCTAAATGCCTCAGTTGCTCTACAGCGCTCCCTGTCCCCTGCCTCTCCCAGGTCAGCTCGGAAGGAAGGCTCTCCTCCTAACCTGGTGCCCAGGCCACTGACCTCCAATGAGGCTTCTTTTTCAGAACATTAGAAGATAACATAGAGTCCCCCCCCCAGGGTCTCTGTGTCACTGAAGTGCTCTGAACTCCTGGCTCCTCCCCCTTCTACTCTGGCTATTGCACTGGTACCACACCAGGGACAGGCCTCCAGCTTGGAGCCTTCTCCTTAGGATTGAAAGTTCCTCAGTTTAGTCATTGGTGCCCTTGTAAGACAAGACCAATTCTGAATCCTCCTTTGGCAGCAAACCACGATGTTCTGCCTTCTTCCTGCAAATCTTCCAGGATGAGGAGTCTTATTGAGGAGGATAATGGTCCACAAGACCAAGAGGAGAAATGTCAAGTAGTTTATGAATGTACATCTAGGCCCTATGCTAGACTAGAAGTTGTCCTAGCAGTGCTAGGGCATTTCACAAATATTAGCTCTATTCTTCACTATAACTGCAATAAAAATACATGAAAGTATGGACAAATAGGGACATAGATGCACTTAATCTGGGCTAACTCAAGTACACATGAATTAAATACACAAAATGAAATTTCTCATATATGATTTTATATACTCTACATATTTAATCTAAACCTTTTACTGTACACTTATAAAGTCTATGTCATACATCTATAAACATATGATATGATGCAAACACCAGACCTGGGGTCAACCATTACTGAAAAACACCCAGCTACCTGGAAGCTCCCCTTGACTTCTGATTCAGCCATGTCAGAAAGCATGTTTATCAGTGGTCACCACATGAAGGGAATTCTTGCTCAGACTTTTTCTTGCCAAATCCATAAGACCACAGATGCAAGATGTCAGAGGCTGTTGCCTGGGCATGGACCAAGAAAGGCATTATCTTTCTGTCTCACAAAATGTAGCAATGTATACTGAAGTAAGTTTTTGGACATCACTTACTTCTACCAGCCCTGGTGTGGTAGCTTGTATCTAAATGTTCCCTTAAGCCTCATGTGGTCATGAGTGTTTTCAGAACAGGTTAGACATAGAATATGTGGTTCTAGGATCAAGGCTGTGTGATTAACTAAACTAGTCCACTAATTGGTTTGGCATAGTTCTTGGGGTGGATATTGGGAAGGTCCTTCCTGGGTGTGGGTGATACTTTTGGGGTGAGTAGCCCTGGATAGACTATAAGGAGCAGAAAGAAGACTACCATGGTTGCTTGTCACTTGCTACTTCAGTGCTTTGCTGCCTTCTTCCTACCATGAACTGTTCCTCTTCTGTGACACTCCTTTGCCATGCCATATTCCATGCCAGCTGACTTGGATGGGAACTTCTAAAACTGTAAGCCAAAATAAACTTTTCCCCCCAGATGTCTGATATTTTGAGAAAAGTAAGTCCCCTGGGAAGAGTGAAATGGTAAGCATTTTGTAGCCTACCACTTTGAATATAGAGAAATGAATTTTCCCTCCTCTTTCTGGACTCTTTTTCTACCTGTCTTTGTAGCTAGTTTCAAGGAGTTGGAACAAATGATCTATCTCCCTTGGGCCTCAGTGTCCTTATCAGCATGATGAGATGGTTGAGCAAGATGTTGTTTCTTTACCCTTCTAACTCTAATACTTTGCATTTCTTTCCACAAAAAAAGATTTTCCATCATGCACCTGGCTCCTGTTTCTACCCTAAGATGAGGCCCAAAACTTTCTGGGAATGCCTTGAGAGAAGGCCCTCCAGCTCAGATTTGGTGGCTCTGCATGACAGTCTATAGTATTGTCTAGTATGTCAATGAAAATATTGAGATTCCCTCACTCTGGGGGGCCATATCTGTGATGAAAGTTATGGCTGTGACAATGTAACAGACAACTTCTTTCATGTCAAAGCCAGTGGTGCTTCTCCCCTCCCTACCTCTTCATTTTAATTTTCTCTTCCTTTTCCTTTTTTATTTTTTAAATTACTTATTTCACACATTTTTGCACAAAGCTAAAAGAATGGGTAGGAGGGAAGAAGGGAGGGAGAGAGAGAAAAGAGGAAAAATGAAAGGAGACAGAAGGAAGAAGAAAGGGAAAAAAGAGGAAAGGAAAGGCAAACAAGCTAGTGGCCCTTAGGAAAAGATGAAATCTTATCAGAGATCTGCTTGTATTTGCTTCTGGGCATAAGACAGATTCATAAGCAGAAAAATAATGGTCAGTGGGTTCAACATTACAGACAACCTCTGTATCTGTGCAGGATTCACAGCAATGAGCTCCTACAGCTTCTCTCCCTATAACTCCAGTGAATCTGAAGACAAAACTTGATTGAACCATTATCTTGCTCTTCAGCATCCACGGTGCTCTGGGACTAGGTATTCTCTGACTTCTCTGCACTAATGCATCTCATCAAGCCACTCGATGCACTGCTCTGCCAAGCCTTCAGCAGACAATCTCCTGGGAGGGTCGAAAGCAGATTATATTCTTGCTCCTTTTGAATTTCCATCCAGACAAAATCCAATTCAAGGAAACAACAAAGACAGCTACAACAAGTAAAGGCAAAGGAGGTTTCACAAGAAGGCATCCAATTCTCAGTTGAGCAGAGACAAATAAAGAGGAGTTGACCTCACTTTAGCTGACATGAACTGTCTTTGGGGAGCTCTAGAAGGTGACTGCCTTCTACTCACAACATCAGGTCCCAGTAACATCTCACCACTAAGATCTCTGGACTCCAACCATCTTCCCCATCCTTTGCAGGTTGGAAGTACTGTATACTTTCCTTCAGGGAAAGAAAATTGCAGTACTCTACTACAGCATCTACTATTTCCTTCTGTGACTTACTACTATGGTAATTCTCCTTCTAGACAGAAAATTTCTTAGTCAGAAACCACTTGAGAAATATTATCAACATAATTAAATGTAAGTTTATAAACGTAGACTAGATATACATATACATGTACCTATAGAGTAGATATGATCTTTTCCAGTACCTGGAGCAACTAATTGGCAAGACAAATAATGGAAAGATGAATGATAAACTCACTGTTATGGGTTGTATCAAGATGTCCCCCCAAAGCCTTATGCAATCATAGGTGGGACTTTTCAGAGGTAATCAGATCTAAAGTGTACGATGCTGGGATCAGGATGTGATTCTGGGATCCATTCATGGTGCAATTCTAGGATTAAGGGTGCTCACCCTGGGTTTGAGTGCTAACCATCCTAAGGGTGGATATCTTGGGTAAAACACAAGGAAATGAAAGAGAGCTGATGTTGTCCTTGCTTGTCACCACTGCTTGACTGCTGCTTACTGCCTTCTGTCCCCCTCCTTTTCTATAGACCATTCATCCTCTGCAGTGACCCTTTTCCATGCCACCCTTTTCGGAGCCAGCCAACTCTGGACTGAAATCTCTTTGAATTGTGAGCTGAATAACCCCTTCCTTCTTTAAATTTGGGTGTTAGATAATTTTCTCAACCATAACAATAGTAACTAAGACACTTGCTGAATCTGTTGCTGCCCCTTTTAGTCATCTCTCATCATATGAACTTTTGTTTTGCTTAAAGCAAAAATTTAACAAAAAAGAAAGCTAAGAATAAAAGATGAGGTCCAGGGATTTATCTCAGTGGTTCTGCACCTGTCTTGCAAGCGCAAGGACCAGGGTTTGATCCCCTGGTAACCACATACAATACTGGGCGGGGAGACTCACCCCAGCAGCAATCAGTATCACAAACCACAGTCCCGGGCGTGGTGGCTCACACCTGTAATCCCAGCACTCGGGAGGAAGAGTCAGGAGGATTGCTGTGATGTGAGTTTGAGGCTGAGCTTAGGGACAGCCTGAACTACAAAGAACTACAAAAAATAAAATAAAATAAAAATAAAGGATGAATAACTTCTCCAGTGACTTCCAGGCCAAACCTGGTCGTGGCCTGGCTGTCACTTCACTGCTCCTCCACCTCTCTTCCCTTCATGCATTTGGGAAGTGCAAACTGAGGAGGACAGAGCTCACCCGCCAGCCCTGCTTACTATGTGCAGCAACTGCCTTCTTGCAAGTGTCTCTGTACAGGCAGATTAGAAGCTCAGAATGCCTCGCCTGGTCGCTGATCGGCATAGAAGATGGCAGCTGACAAGGCAGGGCAGTTACAGCATCTGCAGCTGGAGGCTGGTTAGGGAAGAGCTGGGAGCTGATCCTGCTTCCCTAGCACCCCTCACACACAATCTGGTAGATTATTGACAATGCTGAGTGATGTGGATGGCATTTATTAGTTTTCAATAGCTGCTATAAAATGAACATCATGCCATCTGCAAAATTAGGATTCAGAAGCAGCCCTGGATATTAAAATATTTGTGGCTGCTTCTGCTATTATATAAGATTTTACATTTTACAGGCTCCCTGTGGGATTAGAGGCATAAATTAAGTTACATATTTAGAAGCAGTAAATAAACTTAGAAGAGCAAGGCTACAATTAATGAATGGACAGAAAATTGCATATGGGAGGAGAAATGGAGAGTCAGCAGCAAAATGGAGTTTAAACATTCTCCTGTCACTATCATTAACACATTCATAGCAAATATAATATACTGGAACTCACAGGAAAGATTTTTTTTTTATAAAAGTGAATACACATCTCCATGTACAGAGGAGAGATTCAAGGACTAATAGACTTCCTTGCCCTTACTATTCCATTGGCCTATGGGACTTGTCTAATTATTCAAAAGCATCCTGCACTACTATCTCCGACAGAGTAATTGTCTTGATCAGAAGAATTCCATAGAAAGCATTCCAAGGCCTGATTCTAATGCCACCCAATTTTCTCATGTAATTACCATATTGTATCGTGTTCTCTTAACCTCACACTTCTAATGAAGACATAATCACACCATGATTCACTGATGCAATAGCAAATCAGGGTCAATCAGCACTAGTTCAAATTCCCTGGTTTGACTCACAGACCCCTACTGGGCAGGACCATCACCCGTCAGAATGAGTGATGTTCAGTGATTAGAGGAGGAGGGTAGCTCACAGTGTTGCTTTGGTGCTGGTCAGATTTCAAAGAAATCTAAATTCTTGTGTTAGTCTAGAAAGTTCTCTCCCATGTCTTCCCTGCCAAACACTCAGTGATAGATCACAACGAAAAAAACCTCGTCTCTCATCTTTTCTAGCAATATTACATATATATTAATTTATGACCATGATTGTAGCCAATGCTTTGGTACAAATGGTTGTTTGAGTGTGATGCTGGCAGAAATCCGTCTGGGTAAAGATAGCCCTCACAATCAAGTCAGGGAGACAGGCTCACAGGGCAAGAAGAACCTGTCAGTGACTGATCAGCAAAAGGCCACAACCAACCCAAATTCCCTCTTCTGCATCTTCTTTTTTCTTCCAACTGCACCCCCACCTTCACCAAGCCTCACCCCAAAAGCTATCTTCTGATTCGCCTTTGAAAGCCTGCTGTACTAATGGTGGTGGGAGCCTTAGGAAACCAGTCCCTGAAGTATCACTAAGCTGAAACCTAATCCAGAGATAGAAAGGGCTCTGGCCTGCTGCTTTGTTTTAGAACAAAAATAATCATGGTAATAGCTTGCTTTCTCCTTGATACCTTTCATTCAATAATGTCAAGCAATTTGTACGCAAGTAATTAAGAAAACACTCCTTTGTGGTAAGTTACTAATTTAGCTCCCATTTTAAAGAGAGACAGAAAGAGGCTTAATGATTTTCCCCAGGGGACAGCGAAGTAGGTAGCAGAAGCATTGGGTATGCAGTGATTTGTGGCATAAGATCTCTCATGTTCAGCTCTAATCCCCAATATTGGGCTCACAAAATTGCTTAGGAGCAGAAGTCAGTCCCGAGTCTCTTGGGTGGTGTCACTCTGTTCTATTCGTGAGGCAAGCAGCAGTTTTGCTGTGAGACAGTTGCATTTCATAGCTGTCGGTGAGTATTTTTGTACACTCCTTTTATCACATGATGTATATCTTCCCCCTTGCTGGCATTTCCAATCACTGAGAGCAGCAGAGCCACGGAATGAGTTGGAGTGCTGAATTTCCCCCCATGTTGATTTGGGGACAGGGAAAGAAGGAACAGATAAGGGAGAGGTAAAGGGGAACCTTGCCACCACTCCACAAATGGATGTTTCTTGCCCCTCAAAACTGTTCTTTCAAGCTCCTCATCTTTCCATAATACCTGCCTCTTCAGCCCTTTTAACAGCCCCACTGCTGCTGTCCTCAGAAGAGCTGGGACATAGGCAAGATGCACACATGGTCCAGGTGACCAGAGCCTAGACCCCTGGCCTCTACCCACCTGCACTCTCATCCTTTCTACTCAAGGTCTCTGCAATTTCTCAGGAAGAACTCTTAGATGAGGAGCAGATGACGGCATTCAGTATTAGAGACAGCATAATTTCATTGTGATAGTCATTATTTATAATTATCACTTTATGTTAAAATACTGTATACGTTGAAGCTGTTGCTCTTGGAAGATATGCCACTACATTTCTATCTCATTCATAGGAAATTTAAGCTCACAGAGGAGAAAAGACAATTAATAGCTTGAGTGTAAATGCATTTTTCACTGTGAGGCAGAGCAAGAACATAGAGAATATTGGGTGAAGGTATAAAATCTCTTTGTGAAGTAGAGAGGGAAGATGGAATTTATTGTTGCTATTAAAATAGTTGTTGGTTCTCTTGAAGGTAACTATGAGTTGTGTTCTTAAATAACTTCAATAATTATAGCAGTAATTAGCACAGGTAGGCACACATGAAAGTATAAACATGTGAGTAGATAAATATGCTGGCAAGTACATCAATAAAGCACTCTGCAAACATAAACTGCTATATAAATGCTAATTAATTACATAAGTAGGCATACAGGATGGAATGGTTATTCTTATTACTGCAAAGATAAACAGGATGTGCACATGGGCAGAGCAGCCAGTGCAGGCTGCTCTCCACCTCCCGCCCCCCATGTGGCCAGAAGGTCCCCGGCCTTCTGTCATCCAGCCCAACAACCACAGCCATTCGGACCTACTGAGCACTTCAGGTGTTACTAGTCCTAAAGGAAATGTTCTGAGAGCGGAAAAGCAACACCAGATTTTAAGGACTTCATATGACTATCTCATTAATAATCTTAGATTGATTATAAATGGCAATGTGTGGAGTCAGCGTTAAAGTATATCAGTGAAATAGGTGACGTATGTCTTCTTGCCTTTTTCCCATGTTATCCTGGGTTATTTTCAGTTCTGTCTGTGGAATGCACTTTGCTGCTGCAGACTGCTGAACCTGCATTCATGGGAGCTAGAGAACAAGAGAAAGACAGGAGCAGCACCCGGGCTCCCAGCCCATGCTTTCTGTGACTGCCTTGTCTGAAGTAGCAGGAGTAAACAGAAGTTGCTTTTTCATGCCAGGATGGCTGATAGTGAGAAAATATCAGACCACCTCATTGGTCCAAGAGGGACAACTTCTGACATCAACACATTACAATAAAGGGACCCTAAGCTTCCTAAGATAGTTTAGCTACCTATCTGCAAAGTTGAAAGAAAGCAAACCACAGGTTTACCGTGGGCCACTTCTTGGTTGGCATCTGTCTGGCCCACAAACATGCCAGTTAATCAGTCATGAGGGACAATGAGCATAGGGGCTAGCAGGCAGGACACTGGCCCGGGAGGGGAGACAGGAGAACTCTTGAGGCAGTTTTTCTCAGAAGTTACCACACACTAGGCTTGTAGGGTACACATCATCCTGAATAAGGAGGACTTATAAGAATCCATCCTCATATCAGCTGGTGTGGTGTTTGTTAGATAAAGATGAACAATATGACAATGAGCTCTGATGACCTCTCTCATCTTTTCTAGCAAGACTGCATATGTCAGTCTGTAACCCAGGTTAGGGGGCTTAGTGCTGTTTGTGGGGTTACTTAAAGCACTTAATTGTCTATTTGCATATTAACTTCATGAACTTGCTTACTAAATTTAAAAGGTTCAAACTTCAAGAAGGTACAATTAGCTAGAAAATATTAACTAGTACAACACTCTGCAACTGTGTGCAAATACAGTAACCTCAGATTAATTTGTTAGAAAAATATAATAGAAAAAAATAGATATAATAATACAAAAATATAATATAAAATATAATAGATGGTCAACTACTGAATCCCAATCCAACTTGGAAATGGTGAATAAGCAATCAGTATGGAACCAGAATGTGGCATCCTCCTTTCAACACCACAGGTCCTCTGGGTGACTGGCTTTAAGAGAGACCTTCTTAAGGTCCCACCTTTCTCCGAGATGTTCATCTTCTAGGACACTTAATGTTTGTCCAGTCTCACTGGGAACCTATTTTGACCAATGAGGCATCCAAGGCCCAGAAAGGAAACCAGTTTGTCCAAGATGACAAACTCCTGAGAGCTGACCAAGACTGGAAAGCATCACTGGCCACTTCTCCTAGTGCCGCTGCAAAAGCTGTGGTGCTGGAGGGGGTTCCCATGTGCAGGGAGAGCTGCCTATGAGTCTCAGTGGAGTCCTCCCCTGACAAGTGTAGCTTCCTAAACACCAGTGAGCCAGCTCCCATGGCAGGAATCTGGGATTGCTCTGTGCACCCAGGATGTGATACAGAAAGGCAATGCTGGCTCAGCGGGGCATGTTCAAGGCCCTGCAGAGACCACCAGAGCTGCGCTCTCGAACTTTCCACCTGGCAGGGCCCAAGAACACATTTAAGAGAATTCTGCTGCTGCCCTCATTCTGGTCCTAGGGGTCTTTTCTGTATTGCAGCTCTCCCCTCTGAACAATTCACTGTACAGAGAACCCTACTTTACTCCAATAATAATTGTTACTCCTGACAAGGGAACAAGTTTTGGGTCTCTGGAAATAGCACCAATAAAGAGCTGGAGTTCTAATTTTCTTGTTGTGTTCATGTCTCATTGCCTCCCTATATCTTCTCACATCATTCCACAAATACATACATACACATATCTACACACACACACACACACACACATACATACATACACTGAGACATACAACTGAAACACACGTATGCATACCTAGATAACTGTTGGAAGATCTGGGAACCCCCCACGAGGCACAGTAATCATTTCCTATCATTTGTTTGTTTGTTTTGAATCACCACAACTCTATTGATTTGCGTGTTGTTTTCATAAATTTGCATAGTGCATTCAAGAGCCCTCCTCTCTCTCCTGCACCTTTTGCTGCTGCAGAAATGTGGCCAGATCTCCCTGTGCTGCAAGGCATATAAAAGAAGGCTTTATTTCCACAAACTTTTATTACAATGGAGCTTTTAAATGCTACAGAACATAGAGGGATTTTCTTTTAATTAAAGTGTCAGTGTGAGGAATTTTTATAAAGCCATCTTTTTCTTGGTGTGGTCACTGGGCAGCGCAGAAGCTTGAGAGGTGGTGCTGAAGAGAGGCACAAAATGTCCTGTTCTGGGAAGGATATTTTTAAATGATCCATCTGGAAGAGTCTCTAGCAATCCTCTCAGCCCCTTCTGTCCTTGGGCCTCTGCAGTCCTGCTCCCTTGCACACCAGAACTCCCACAGTAACGCTGCCAGCAATGTGGGGACCCCTGCCCATCTGGCTTGGCTCGGGCTCCCCGGTCCCTCAGTAAGGCTTGGAAAACTGTGTGAACTGTTCCTGTTTTGATTTCACTGTGGGAATAATGACCACACTGTGGCCATGCCACCTGATTCTAATCACTCAAAAGAATTCAGAAAAAGAGTGTTTTCAGCCCTGTACATGAATGTGATATTGCTATCCTTGTTGAAAATTAAATCATATGTGCACAACCCTCATTGCCTCTTGCAGAATGGCCTCGCCTATATGCAGCTCCTCTCTCCCTCCAGGCTAATAAGTGATCCATTTACCTTTGGCATTTCCTTTTCCCTTTCAACACTGCGCCTTTCACAGAATTAAGAGGCAAGAGAAAGGAGTTGGCTGTGAGACCTGGGTCTTCATTGATTGTGCAGTCTCTGCATAAGGAACGGTCAAAAAGAAAATAGAAGAAATGAAAGTTTACCTGTGGAAAGGGAGAAAGAACTAAAAAGAGAAGAAAAACAGAGAGAATGACCTTCCTCCCGTCCATTGCTCTGAGAGCTAATATGGTGTGAGGCTCATGAGTCACAGCTCCCTTTCAGGGTGCGCAGGGAGTCCGTAGGCCTGATACTCAAAAGGACCGAGAAACTCCTGCTCCACCACATGCCAGCTCTGTCATCTTCTTAGTCTTTAAAACTGGTGCAACAATACTGTAAGATCCTTGCTGACAACACAGTGAGAAGATTCATTCATTGAATAATTTTTGAAAGAAACCAAGTTTGGATTTCTTGAGATTTGGTCTATCGGAGTTGCCAATGCCTTTTGCAAAGGATGGAACAGGGCTTGAACTAAAGCATATTTTTTGCTTCTTTTTTTTTTTTTTTGAGTCAACCCAGAAATATTTCTGGACATTCTACTGTGTGTTCAGCCTGTATTCTATGCTCTGGTGTAGAAATGCACCACTATCCAAATCAACCTCTAGTATGGGCCCCTAAACTCCCAACAAGCTTTGTCCCCTTAAATTTTTATCTTTATGATTAAAAACAAATCTATGCAGAATAATGTATATCACCACACCACTTAGAAATTCCTATGACAGTGACTCCCCTGTTCATCAGCTCTCTGGCCATATCCATCCTTTGTGGCCTAATCTAGTGGACACTTTGTCTACAACTTATTTGATTGTTGAGCCTATTTCAATGATTCCCCTTCTCTGGATTACCCTCTTCTCTTGGCTTTTCTCACATCACTCTTTGTTTCTGATTTATGAGTCCTCTTTCCTCTCCTTCTCTTGTTCCCCTTCAGTTGTCTCCCCACTTCCCTGCTTTCCTCCTTTATTTTTGTCACTTCCTTGCATACCCACCTTCCACTCTACCAGCCAGAGCTGTCAAGTAAACTAAAGATGTGTCAAGAACCTGTGTCCGTCTCCACCACCCTCCCACTGCCAACCACCATCACCTCTCACCCACCCTACCTCACACCTCCTGGTTGATCTCTTTCCACTTTTGTTTCCCTCATTCATTCTCCACACAGCAGGAAAGTAGATTGTAACATATCAAATCAGGACAACCTTTTCATGTCATTCATTGGCTTAAAACTTTTTAATGGCTTTGTATTTAATGTGGAATAAAATCTAGTTTCTATACAGACTCTAAACCTTTCATTATCTTATCTCTGATACTTCACCCCTACCTCATCTCATGCCAGCATGTCCAGTTCTTAAGGGATTTCTAGTCATAGTAATCTCTCCTTAGTTCCCCAAACATACCCAGCTCTTTTCTGATTCAGCATCTTTGCATGCAGTAGTTTCTCCTATATATACCATATTCCCCTTTTAATCCCTGCAATTAAAATTTTTAAAGCCCTATTCTCAAGAGGATATCTCCAACAACACCATTTAAAAATAGTTCCTCTCATACATTTTTATTACTTTCTATCTTCGCTTTTCTTTGTTCCCTCATTACACTTGTCATGATTTTTAATTTTTTTTATTGAAAAAGTTTTTCATGAAACTTGTTTCTTCTGTGAATTGCAATAAAATGTAAGCCCTGTGCAGGAAAGAATAGAGTGTAACTGTCTTGTTCCCTGTGTCATATCACCATAGCTCAGCACTATGGGAAGAAAGGAGGAAATAAATGAAGAATCAGAATGTCCACAGTGTTAGTGAGTTTTCATAATCCATTTCTTCAAATTATAGTTCCAGTTTGACTTTAAAACTGAAAAACTGGATTGTAGACAGTGATAAAGCAGTTGCCTAAAAAGCTGAGGGCCTGGGTTCAGTCTCCAGGAGATGGAACATACTTGAAATGCTATTCCTGTAAAACTTTCTAATTAGTGATCTTTTAATAGATTCAAATCTCATATAGACCATATTCATAAGGACAAGAGTTAAACACATTAGAAAATGCATGAAATTGAAATGATAATCTCATTTGATTTCTTCATGAAAAATGCTTCCAAATAGATCCTCATAGAGAAAACCAACATATAGTTATCTTAAATAGAGTGAATATTGTCTCATCAGGAACTTATAAAGGTAAAGAGGTACATTTTAAATATTAATTTAAAGACAATAAACACAAATTCATTTGCCTTGTGCAAACCCAAAACAAAATGCCCATACATTAAACTACATCTACATTCACACTATAGCTCAAATCTTCTTAGAACTTACAGTAAAACAAGTTAATGCACTGACTAATCATAAAATTACACTCCAATGATATGTACAAAGATACTGTATAAAATTCTTACCTTCTTTCCTACCATTATGATCATGTACAACCAAAAATCAGTGGAAAAAGAACACATGTTTTATTAGGCAAACTCCAGAAGGTATTTTGGGGGATAGAATTTGACAGTCAACTTTAGGAGACATGTAGTCTCTTGATACTTGAGTTTGATGCACCATTAACAAAAAATAAAGTTTACTGGGCTTTATTCTATCTTATATCAAATGTAAAATGCACTCACATCTAACAGAATGAATATTAGGGCAGCACCAGACATACTTAGTGTTATCTCACTCTGCCCAAAAGGTCCTCAGAAGATTAAACAAATTGCCCAAGATCATGAAGCAGAAATCAACAAAGCTGGGATCAGCTTCTCCAGAGCCCATATTCTTACCACTGATTTGCCTCTAGTACTTAACATTATTGACTTTCTCTTCTGGTTGCTAGTTAGAGGGCTTTGCTGCCATCCACACTGACTGCTCTTCTTCCCACAGGCACATAGAAGAGGGCACCTTTACATGTCAAAATAGACTAACAAGGCTATGTTTGACGAAGTGCTCAGGGACTGTTTCGGGTGGAGGGGTGCCCATCTTATACCTGTCTAGAGGAAAGGAACACACAGTGTTCAATGGAAAGCCATCCCGGATGGTCTCAGGCCCTGCCTTCTTACTTGACATATAAGAAAATCAGAGAAGTGCATGGACTTGTCCAAGGCCACATAACCTCCAGGACAGAAGCCAGAAACAGAGCTCAAGTTTCTTGACTCCCAGGCCAGTCCTGTGAGAGCAAGATAATATTCAGTATATAGCATCTTCAGAAAAATAGTGAGTATTTTATGGAATACACAATAAAATACATACATACATATTTTATAGGCTGAGGCACAACTGTCAAGTCTGGAATTAATTCTATAGTCCCAAAGCAACGCAGCCCAGGCACAGTCAGCTATAGACACAGGGGTCTGGAAGCCATGCCTAGAGCCTGTCTGCATTTGGCTGCAGAGGCAGAGTTTAGACCATGCATTCTCACTGCACAGCTACCTGGGAGTACTGCTGGGGGAAGGACTGAGCAAGGAAATGGTGCATCCTAGAGGCTACCTCCAGGGCACAAGGCTTTAGTCTCCAAACCACTTCATTCAGGAAAGTTTCAGCTGATGAGGAACCTACTCTCCTCTGGTTTCTGAGTGAGATGCGAACTTGTGTTGCACTTGAGCCATTGTGTATTTGTAGCGTACCTTTACCTTTAAAAGAAGGTAAATCTGGTCCAGAGGGTTGGCTTCTTCCTAGGTATGTGACCTTGAGTAAACCATATGGCCTCTGCAAAGTAAGGATTTTATATCTTATATTTACATGATGATATTAATTTAAGCAAAGGACAAATAAGATAAAATACATAAGGAGCCTATCAAAATGACTATATGATAGATCTGTAAAAAATATAATTCCCCTCCCAACTTGCTAGGAAGCCCCCTTACATGAGGCCAAATTTCCAAACACCACTGCTTTTCTAGAAAGTCATTGATTGCTATCAGAATATTTGCCTTCTTCTCTCTGGTGACACTTAATTCATCAGTTTCAGGGAAGATGTAAATTAATGTATTGAGAGATAACAGGTAACATTCTTCAGGCACTGGCCAGGTCTCAGTCATTTTCCTGCTCCTCAGAGCCTGACCCTGTGCTGCAGGTTAATGAAACATGATTTCAACAGTGCAGATATGCTTTAACAAATGTCTTCACATCAGTTTGGATGGTGTCAGGGCTGATGTCTGAATGATAGATTAGATAAGTGGCTCAGAGGTGTGAATAGGAAATGTTTCTGCCACCAAAAATTATTGCCACATCAGCCTCTTCCCTTGTGTAACTGATACAACCTGCTCAAACTGGGAGATCCCATTGGTTACTGAAAATCTCCCCGCCCTGTAACAAAGTCTGTCAATCTCGCTTGCAGCCTCTCCCATTATGAAGTGCCCAAGAGAAGTGCTAGTTCCAAGCAGACTCAACACTTTCTAAACGAGGAGCAGGAGCACTGGAAAGCCTGGCCAAGCTGCTGTTGTCACTTCTCACTGCTGCATTGTAAGTCACTGCTGATAGTGATGCCTGCCTGGTGGTATTTATCCCCCAGGTAGCAGGGACTTGTAGTCCAGATACCTGCACAAACATGCTGATGAGCAAATTCTTGTCATAGATTGGAGGTCTCTGATTTCATCAAGTGGTTCAGTGCATTCCTGAGATCAGAATTTTGTGACGTGTCTAGAAGTGATAGAAACAGGAAATGGGACCTAGATGGAGGAAGTAGTCTGTGGGGGGTACAACCTTGAGGACTTCAGAGTCCTTGGCCCCTTTCTCTCTGGTCCTTTCACTCTCTCACTCTGCTCCCAAATGGCCATGAAGTAAGCAGATTTTCTCCAACATGCCTCTTTGCCGTGATGTCTCTGCCTCACCACCAGCCTAAAAGCAAGTGAGCCAGTCAAGCATGGACTGAAACCTCTTAAATCATGAGCCAAAATAAGTCTTTCTTCCTTTGTTCATCTCAGGAATTTCACTACAATGATGAAAAACTGGTACAATGCTTGGTCTCTAACTGAATCAATAGATATCTGGCCACAGTTTATATTATGCTGGAACCAAACTTCTCTCGGCAAAAGAAGTAAAAGAAGGAGGAGCAGGAGGAAGAATGGGAAAGGAGATGGAGGGAAATGGAGGAGGAGTACAAGAGCTCCTTAGAGTGAGCTAATTTCCCTATCTAGACTCTCCCATCCATCTGATGAAGTCTTCCTCAGGGTCACTGCTTAGTTAGTATTATTGCCCACTGGCCTTGTGTGCATTTGTGTCAGTTACTAGCCTCTCAAGTCCAAAGTCATTCTCATCACTTATAATAATAGGGCACAATAATACAATAAGGGAGCTGGATCCTGTGAATATTCTCCTTTTTAGGCAGAACTATTTCCCTAGTAGGAGGCCCTGAAAGGACTCAGGTTAGAAAGGTTTCTCTTTCTGGTTTTTATGTCCTTTTAGGGGCTCATGCAGCTCATTTTCTTTCTTCCTTTCTCTCTCTCTTTCCTTCTTTCCTTTCCTCTCTATGTCCACTCATTCTTTCTTTTACCCTCTTTCAGTCTTTCTGTTCACTCCTTCTCTGTGTCTCTCTCTCCCTCTCTCTGTCTCTATGTCTGTCTCTCACTCTGCCTGTCTGTCTCTCTCCCTATTTATCTTCTCTCATTCTGTCTTTGGCAGCACTTTGCTGACTCCTGCAGTACACCATGGTTAACATCACATGAGAGACAGCAAGCAGCACACGCCACCTTTCTGTGGGCAGCTTCTGTCCACAAGCCCCCACTGTGGCATCTGAAGGGACAGCTAGCAGTGAAGCATCACTACATATTTTCCCTTTAAGGCTCTTCCATACATCTCACACTTCAGATGTGAGTCATGATGAGAGCTGTGGACTGGGTACCTCCCTTTTGAAGACTCATACCAGAACCTCTTAGATTATCTTTTCAGTGAGTTCTGAGCCACTGTACCCCAGTCAGTGTACCTACCATCTAATGAACTGAAGTTGTATGGTCACCAGGGAAATCTGAGAACCAGCTTATTGGAAAAGGAGTGCCTTCCAGGAGCTCCATATCTCAGCTCTAGAGATAGTGGGTGCTCAGTGAATATGCTATTGTATTCTTTGGCATTCTTTTTACCGCTTACTAACTAATCCTATATTATTCCAATCTCTTGTTGATGATTGTGTTGAACTTTTGCTCTTCAAGGTATTCTATGATATCTGTCTCCTGAGTGAACTGTAATGGAGATGAAATTGGTTCCAGGAGGAGTCCCAAGAGAGAGGCCTAAAATGAGATTTATGGATTCATTTGATCATATTCTTGGTCATAATATAGTACTGAGCTCTTTGCCAAGGGACAAAAAATATTAGTGAGCCAAAATATGCAGTGGAGTCATAGGAAGTCAAATTGAACACCTATATTGAAGTGGGATGGAACGTCAGCTGATGTAAGTGCCTTGGAGACCAGTAGCTGCCATGTTTTATCAATATAGCAGTACTGAGGGCTGCAGAGGACATGAGGTGGGGTGAACTTTTGCATGCTTGGCCACTTTTAAAAAGCAAACAGTCAGCTCATTCTTCAATCCTAGCTCAAGTCACAATCTGAAATCCATAAATCTTTCATGCCATAATCTTTGTAACCTCAGGAACGATAGGCTAAAAGTTAACCACAAAATTTAGTCATGTGTGTTGCTGTTATAATAGCTAAGTTCAGTTTCCTTCACCAGGTGTCTCATATGAATACCAGGATCTTTTCTTTAATATCTTTCATTCCCCTCACATGCCACTTAGCATGAACTGTGAGTAGCTACTATTAAATCCTCACTATAATTATGACATTGGCTACATTTATCTAAGCCCTCCTCGCTTCTCCTTGTAATAATTCCTATAATATTAGACTACAATAGAATCACATCTTACTTCACATGTCAGTACAACTTAAGTGTTTGTGGACCCAACACACTGCACATACTGATTCCAAAGTTGCTCATGGATCCTTGGAATCAAAAAGCACCCACTTAGACACAAGGACTCTGCACCTGAACATGCAGATCCAAGTCTCTCTGTGATGAGATGACAAGTTGTAGTATGTATAGTTGACATTGTGAAATAGAAAATATTTAAAAGGAAAGATGGTATAGGGGTGTATAACTTAGGGAAAAAAGAATGTGACAGTAATAAAGAAAAAAGGAAACAAAGATAGATTATTTATATAGGGGGTGGGGTGGCAGGGTGGGTGGAAAGAGGAAAAAGTGAGAATCAAGTCATGCCATATTCTGGTGCAAACTCTCAATGTTCAGTGCAATGATGATGCGTATTCATAATGTACCAATAAAGATTAAATTAAAAAAAACAAAGGTGGGTATTTAATTTCAGAGTTGTGTGGTTTGATGGTGATGCATGTAACCTGCTATGTGAGACACTGACTGATGACAACGTGATGAGGTCACCTGGCAGAGCTGCTGAATAATTGTAGCAGTGTAGAGTAGAGGCTGCTACCAAAACACAATCATGCTGGGACTGCACTTTATCACCTAGACCATCTGCCAGATGGTTTAGAAAGTGGAGGGCCATTTGCTAAGTGACAAACTGATGTCAGTTTATTCTAATGTTCAACAAAAGAACTCTGCCGAGCAGCAGACAATAACAACAGACTATTTCATCGCTTTTCATCAAGCATTTTGTGTGATGCTTTGAGTCCCTGAAGTATTATTCTTGCGTTATGTTTATACTGTGACAGCATCTGTAGAACAGGGAATGTGTCCCTAAATATTGGATGTAATTTTAAGTAAATTGTTGTTCATTAAACCCATTTTAGTCACTGTTTTGCCTGGATCCGTTTTAGCTGTTTTGGGGGATTCTGTGTAATTTCTTCCCTCTCCTGTCCTTCCTGTTCATGCACGTTGCCACTAACACCTGAGAGCTGACAGTCAATGGTGCATCTTATGATGAAGCACATAACTTGGACTTCCCCTTACAGCTAGATCACCTGGAGCTCCAGGCATGTGGTATGCACATCTGGAAAGAGAAGAACAGTGCCTAGAAATCCCACCTGAGAATTATGTCCTTCCTCTTCTCTAAGGGATGAATGTAGCTTCACAATGGCTGGCTGTTCCCCCGTGTTCTGACTGGTCACATACATTTCTGCATGCTGGCACACACAAAGTGGTAATTGTTTCTGCAGGGTGGTTTGGCTTGATTTCCTTCACAATTTCCATTGCCTCTGTACCAATTCATCTATACACAGCCTATTACATCAGGTTTCTAAGTGACTGGAGGATAAACTGTTGTGTTTAAGTAACTATACAAGTTTGCTTTCTCCTCCATTACCTTTTTCCCCTTAAAGCTTAGAGTTCTGCCTCCTATTATGCAAATTGGAGCAAACATTATAATATGTTAGATTAATGTGATTGAAAAGGTTCTGAAAACAGGATATGCAAACTTTATACTGCCTGAGCTGGACTCTGGGTCATGTGGACCACTAAACTCATGCCACCTTATGAAGAGGTCTGTAATGAGCCACCTTGCACCTGGTGGGTGACATCACTGTGACCCCATGGTGAAGGGGATGGGCCTTTAGAGTAACAGTGTGAAAATGTCACAAGTGCTTACTGAGACAGGTGCTCAGAGACAATCCCCATCCACTACAAAGCCCTTGAGCCACAAACTCCTGCAAATGCTCCTCAGCCCCAAGACATCTCCCCTAATCCACAGAGAGAGAGGCACAACTCAAGGACATGAAATTGATCTGGAAAATATTTGTAAGAGACTTAATCAAAATCATGTATTCCTTGTCTTCCATAATCTAGCCAGGGCAGACCAGTGTGGGATATGAAGTGATCTGCAATATTTCCTTCATTCTATTATAGATTTCTTGGGTTCAAGGAGTTTGGCTTGTTCTTTTCATGTGCAGGCTGTAGTATATGGAACATAGTAGATGTTTCGTATTTGTAGAGGTTAAATGTTGATTCTCTTGGCAAGAGTTTTACCCCTGGGCATTATTACCAGCAATTATGTTAGAAGGTTTAATTTCTGTAGCAACAAAATGTTATCATGTCAGTTTCAATTTACCCAAAATTTGTTATTTTGAAATGTGTGTGTCAGATACTGAGTAAAAAATGAGACTAAAATTTGCTCTGATACCATGTAGTGATTTTACACACTATTTTATATACTATGTAGTGAACTGAGTAGACAGAATGATAAACAAAAGTGAATTTTCTCTAGTTCTACAAGGCATGTTTCAGTGTTATTAATAAATAACATTGGAAGTATGGTCATTTTGACAACACTTGTTCTTCCTGTCTAGAAACAAAGGATGCCTTTCCATTTTCTGATGTCCTCTTCAATCTCATTCACATATTTCTTTGATTTTTCCTCTCTTGCCTGATTGCTCTGGCTAATGTTTTGAGAACTAGATTGAACAGGAGTGGGATAGTGGACAACCTTATTTTATTCTTGATTTCAGGTGGAAACCTTTCAGTTTTTCTCCATTTAATATGATGTTAGCCTTTGGTTTGTCATATTGACCTTTATCAGATTGAGATGAGGTCTTTCTACAACTATTTTCTTCAGTTTATCATGAATAGATGTTGGATTTTTTCAATGGATTTTTCTTCATTTACTGGGCTAATTATGAGGATTTGGGTCTTGCTTCTATTTATGTAATGTCAAGAAAAGACCCAGAATAGCAAACACAATCATTGGCAATAAAGCAAAGCAGAAAGTATCACAATCCCAGACTTTAAGTTATACAGTAGGGTACAAAGCTACAGTGATACAGACAGCATGCTACTGGCATACAAACCAATACGTCCTTAAGTAGAGTAAAGGATGTGGAAACAAATCTCAGACACATTCACATTCACTCATCTGATTTTTGACAAACTTACACTACAGGAAAAATAGCTTCTTTAACAAATGGTCTGGGGAAAACTGGCTATCCACACACACAGGATAGAATCTAGATACATATCTCTCACCATGTACCAAACTAAAACCAAAATAAATTGAAATCTAGGAGTTAAAACAGAAACACTTGATCTGCTACAAGATAAAAATAGATAAAACTCTTGAAGGTATAAGCTTAGGTAAGACTTTCTTAACAAAAAACCACTTGCACAAAAAGTAACATTAAGAATCAACAAATAAGGTCACATCAAATTAAAAAACCTTCTGCACAGCAAAGGAATGACCAACAGAGTGAAAAGACAGTCCATAGATAGAAAAAAATCTATTCTTTGAATAAAGGACTAATATGTAGAACATAGAAAGAACACACAGAAACATACAAAAAGTTAGATTCCTCAAGATAAAAGACACAATCAAAAAAGTTGTCAGACTTTGTTACACTTCTCAAGTGTAAGTACAAATGGTCAATAAATACATGACAAAATGTTCAACATTTCTGGCCATTAAAAAATGCAAATTAAAACAACAGTTACATTCCATGCTACTCCAGAAAAGAATAGCCATAATCAAGAAATCAAGTAATCACAAATTCTGGAAAAGTTGGGGAGATAAAGAAACTCTTCTACATTGTAAATGAGAATGTAAACTACTAGAGCCATTGTGGAAACCAGTATAAAGAGTCCTCAGAAAACTAGAATTCCATTCAACCAAGCCATTGCCCATTCTATTATCTTCTCATAAAATTAAAGACATCATATTATAGTGACACATATGTTTGTAGCGCACAATCCTAATAGCTAAATCCTGTACGTGACCTATATGTCTATAACAAATAAATGGATAAAGAAAATGTTGCATTTATACTCCATGGACTAGTACTCTGCCATAATGAAGGATAAACTTCAATCACTTTTATGAAAATGGATGTGCTTTGAGATCATAATGTTAAGTGAGTCAGACCCACAAGCTTAAATATTTTGCTTGGCTTCTCTTATACAAGAAACCCAAAGTATAAATAAAGAGCAAAATGAAAGATAATAGGAAATAATAGGAATAACAGATAATAAGAAGGAGATAATAGTGAGGAGAGAGATGTTTTCAAAGGAGAAGATGACCAAGAAATGGAGGTGAAGTGAGGAGGGGAAAGGAAAGTTATGGAAAAATGAAATAAGATATATTATGTCCATGTACCAACTCTTTAAGAATGTAAGCGGTATGTACTGAAACACATACCAATGACAATATTAAAATGTAGGAAAACACTGGAAGACTGAAAAAGGACAAAAGAGAGACCTAGCTTTGGAGATCACTTAGATGCCATTTGTGTGAGTCAAGAAGACACTCTAAACCTCTAAACTCTTGAAGAAAATGGCTTAGGGAAAGGCTTCTTGAACAAAACCTCTATAGCACAGGAATTGGCAGAAGAAATCAGCATATGGTACTTCATTCTTTTAAAAAGCTTCTGTACAGAAAGAAAACCACCAACAGAACAAAACAGCAACCAACAATGTGGGAAAAAATCTTTACCAGCTGTTGCTCAGACAAAGGGTTACTATCTGGAATATATAAAGAGATAAAAAAAAATCAGCCCACCCAAATTTAAAGACCCAATTCAAAAATGGGCATCTGAAATGAGCAGATACTTTCCAGAGGAAGAAGTAAGAGCAGCTAAGAAGTATATGAAGAAATGTTCAACATCATTAGTCATTTGAGAGATGCAGATGAAAACAACACTGAGATTTCATCTCACTCCACAAAAAATGGCTGCCATTTCAGAATTAGCCAGCAACAAATGTTGGCGAGGCTGCGGAGAAGAAGGAACCCTTTTCCACTGTTGGTAAAACTGTACACTCGTACAACCCCAGTGGAGATCAGTTTGGAGATTCCTCAAAAAGCTAGGATTGGAAGTCCCATTTGACCTGGCCATTGTCCTGCTAGGTATATACACACAAGAATTAAAAGACTCATATCACAGTGACATATGTGCACCTATGTTTATAGCAGCTCAATTTGTGATTGCTACATCTTGGAAACAACCCAAATGTCCATCAGCTGGAGACTGGATAAAAAAGCTGTGGTTCTTCTACACAATGGAGTATTACTCTGCCATAAAAAATGATAAGTTTGAATCATTCATACTTCAATGGACATACCTTCAGGATATCCTCATAAGTGAGATAAATAGGTCACAGATAGGTAAATATTGCATCTTTTCTCTGGTATGAGAAAATAAAGATGTAAATGAGTTCTAGAATTGTATGGTATATATTGTGAAATAGAAAATACTCAAAGTAGGGGCCGGGGATTTAGCTCAGTGGTTCCGGCGCCTGTCTTGCAAGCCTAAGGGCCTGGGTTTGATCCCCAGTAACCACATAACAATACTGGGCGTGGAGACTTACCCCAGCAGCAACCAGTACCACATACCACAGTGCTGGGCATGGTGGCTCACCCCTGTAATCCCAGCACTCGGGAGGCAGAGGCAGGAGGATTGCTGTGATGTGAGATAGAGGCTGAGCTCAGGGCCAGCCTGAATTACAAAAGTGAGACCCTGTCTCAAAAAACCTAAAAAAAAAAAGAAAATACTCAAAGTAAAATAGGGTGAAGGGGGAAAAATAATGAGATTATAACAAAAAAGAAAGGAAACAAAGTTTATGTATATGTGGGGATGATAGGGTGGGTAGGGCTATGGGAAAAATGAGAATCAAGATGTGTCATATAATGGTACAAATTCTCATTGTGGAATGCAATCATGATGTGTATATGTAATGTACCAATAAAGAGTTCAATTTAAAAAAAAAGAAGTCGCTGGTAATGTGCTTCACTCTGAATATCATTTGCACAAAAATGCTACAATGTGTCATCTGAAAGCTCCAAACTCTAGTTCTAAAATAGTAACAGTCAGTGCTCGTGGAGTCTTTCTATAACTGGGCACCACACGAAGGTGCTATGGAGGAACATGTCACAAACTCATCCTCAAAGGAACTCTCTAAAGAGATGCTATTTGGGGTTTCATTTTATAAACATTAAACATAGGGAATAGAGGGATATTTTAGTTTGTTTTCAGTTTAGAATAGAATACCACAGACTGGAAAATTTATAAAAATTATTTCTGATAATTCAAGAGACTCTGAAGGGCAAGGTCAAAGGGCTTGATCTAATGTGATCTAATATTTCTTAAAGGTCTCACCTCCTAATCTTATATAGGACTAATACATTTTAGTATGGGTTTTGAAGAGGACATTCAAACTGTAGTAAGTTATTAAATAACATGTCCAGTGTTGCACAGCTAACAAGTTACTGAACTGAAATTTACTCTTAGAGAATATCACTCTAGTACCTATGTACTCACAGCTTCTAAGGTGTTCTTTTACATAGCTGCACCACATCTTAGGATATCCAATCATTCCCAGGCTTTCCATGTCTTTTAAAAACTTCATATTATTGAATGATGAGTTATAAGATTGCTAAAAGTCTGAATTCTCACAAACTCACATATTCAATATTATAGCTTTAGAAGAAGCAGGAAGAGGGAGATAAAGAAGTCCTACAAACTGCCTTCAACTGTCTCTTTGGGCTGCCATTTTGTTTAGTTCAAGAGAAGTCTCTGACCTGAAATACATAGGGACCAAGACAGTACAAAAGGCTTCCAAATGAGCTACAAATGAAACTCTGTTTTAGGAACGAGAACTGAACTGTATTTGGTGACCCATATGTAATCCTGTGCAGTGGATTCACTCTAAACATAGCAGCTTGGTCTCTCTTTCTCAATTCTAAGATATTTATCCAGGGGTATTAGATCCTCAACAGATCTATTGTTTGCTGCAAGAGTCAATCAGGTTTTCTGTAAAGGGCTCTCTATAAATATTTCAGTTGTTTTGGTCCATGAGATCATTGTCATAACTACTCAAGTCTATCACTATAGACAATATGTAAATAAAAGAATGTGAAGTCTGGCTCCCAATAAAATTCATATATGATAGTATAATGTTGGATGTTATATAATTTTCAGGTGTTCTGAATCATCATTCTTCTTCTGATCTTTTCCCCAACCACTTTAAGAACATTCTTTGCACATCAGCCATTTATTCAAAGCTGACAGAATACCAGCAACAGATGACACAGGGAGAGGTCCCCTTGGGCAAAGCCCCCTGTACAGGGTCTATACCACTCTCCCAGGAACTGCATAACCTCCCCTGCGGTACCATATTTGGCCCCACTTGAGGCATAGTGGAGGACGGGAGTCTACTGATCTCTGTTCTCTCTGCACCTCAGTGAGCATCTCATTACAGAGGGGCCAGCGTAGGCTGGGGTGAGTAGGGAAAAGCTTACAGCAGGAACAAAAGCATCCCTACACTCAAACACTTTGTGCTGGTATCCCTGACAGTATGGATTGCAAAGTTGTCCCCTGTCAGACTAAGATTCCATGAACCACAGTTCATATTAATGAGAGTATTTGAGAAGCTCCCCATGCTATTTGCCATGGGATAATTCTCATTCTAATGATAGAAATTAGCAATAAATGTTCTCTTTCACTCTTTTTAAAACATAGGTGTTTGAAACTGATGTGTGTTTTACAGATTAGTTATCTTTTGCTAAAAAACAGAAGTAAATGTGAGTGATTTAATAGAAGATGACAGGATAGAAGTCCTCATCTTTTTTAGCAAGTGCAGAAGAAAATCTCAGTGTTAGAGAGATGCCAGCAGCTCTGGGGGTCCCCCCACAGGCCCTTACCTATCTGGGGTGCAGAAGCTGCTGGCTTTCTACTTGACATGATGCTAGGGTTAGATCTATAATGTTCCCCAGAAGCCCCATGTATTCAAATGTGGGGCTTTAGAAAGGTGAACAGACCCTGCCAGACTTATCAGTGGGTAAATATACCCCAGGCTTCCTAGCTGAATGTGCTGTTAGGGGGCGGGACCTGGTCAGGAAAAGCGGGTCACTGGAGGCATGACCAAGAAAGACTGAGCTCCCTCCCTTTGCTTGCCACTTCCCAGTTGGCATGAAGTGAGCAATTTTACTCCACCAGACACTTTCACTGTGTCTCTCTGCTTAGAGCTGCTAACTAGGAATTGAGTCCTCTGAAAACCACGAGCCAAAATACACCTCTTTTCTTTTAATTTGGGGTATTGGGTACATGTCACAGTGGTGAGAGAGCGACACGCCTTTGCCTGAGAGCTCTTCCCCTCCCGGGAGTGTGTTAACGGTAAGGCAAACATCCTACATGAGCCCCAAGTTCAATCTCCACTGCCCTGAAGAGGAACTGAGCTGGTGACACAGCTCTGTGGGCTGCTTTCCCTGCCACCTTCCTTCTCACTCTCCTCCAACCCTCCCCTTCACCCCCTTCACTTACTCACTTTCAAATCCCCAATCAGGACCACTTCTGGGAGACCCAGTCTACAATTCTAACACTGAAACAACAGTGACTGGGTCAAGTGCCGCCAAGAGCAGTGGCTTCTGCAGTATACATCATAACATCCTGACAAACCAGGAGAAGGAAGAGCAAACAGGTGCCAAATGCCCACACAGATTTCTGTGTACTCCTTGTGCTGGTATCCCTGACAGTATGGATTGCAAAGAATAGGAAAGAATATATGTTCTTCACAAAAGCCACAACGCTCAACACAGTTCTACCCCAGTGTGTCCCCCCTTTCTGTTGTCCTGCCTGTTTTTATTCCAGATACTTCCACTTCTGTCATCTGTTTCTAAAGGATTTTATTCCAATGTCACTCTCGTATGGGGGCCTTCTTGGGATACCTGTTAATCGACCACCAGCTCTCACTCCCAGCTCTCCCCATCACCTGCACCCCAACCTCCGCTCAGCTTGGCCCCTCCACCTTGTACCATGGAACTTTGCTGGACAAGGGGAAGAGCTTACAGTAAGCTACCTTATTCCTGGGCTTTTTCCCCCTTAATTTTCAGTAATTCTGCATTTTTGCTCTAGAATTTTGTTCCGTTCAGTAGATTTACACATGGAGAAATTTCCTTGAAATTGTTCTACAAGATGGTTTATTGGTCTCTTTGTTTCCCCAAAATTTCACTTTAATTTACATTATAAGGCAGCTAAATATTTCAATAAAACATTTGCTTTTCTTCTGGAGAAAAGCTTTTGTAGAACTTTAAAGAATTATATTTTTCTCTATTTTTTATTGAAATCTTTATTGGTACATTACATATACATATTATGATTGCACTCCACAATGACAATTTGTACCAGTATATGATACAACTTAATTCTCATTTTTTCCCATAGCCCTACCCACCCTACCACCCCCCATATACATAAACTTAGTTTCCTTTCTTTTTTTGTTATAATCTCATTATTTTTCCCCTTCACCCTATTTCACTTTGAGTATTTTCTATTTCACAATATATATCATACAATTCTAGAACTCATTTACATCTTTATTTTCTCATACCAGAGAAAAGATGTGATATTTACATTACTGTGACCTATTTATTTCACTTATGAGAATGTCCTCAAGGTATGTCCATTTAAGCATAAATAATTCAAACTTATCATTTTTTATGGCAGAGTAATACTCCATTGTATAGAAGAACCACAGCTTTTTTATCCAGTCTCCAATTGATGGACATTTGGGTTGTTTCCAAGATGTAGCAATAACAAACTGAGCTGCTATAAACATGGGTGCACATAAGTCACTGTGATATATGTATCTCTATTTTTGAAGAGTTAAAAATTACATTAATGCTTTAAATAAAACTCAATCTTTATAGCACAAAAACAAACCATTTCCACTAATGATTTTGGCAATATGAATATGTTAAATAACCACAACTTCAAGTGCAACTTCCAACTTTGAAAGTTTTCACAGTTTTGATTTAAAAAAAAAAAAAAACCCAAAAAATCTTGACTTTCTTCAGTTTTCCTTCTGTTAGTAACACAGATTTTTATACTATGGAGGACTCTCATGGTAAAGTTCAGACTTTATTAGAGCTATCAATTTTCATAACCTGTGTCTGAGTCCTGGCTCCTTGCTAATGTGTGGCTTCGAGCACAATCTTTACCTTGTTTCTATACACTGTAGAATTTTGTAACGATTAAAGAAAATACATTAGATAAAGGATGTCTAGCAAGTGGTGTCCACTCAGAGATATTCTTATCATTGTCCAGAGCCATTTTCCAAAGGTGACCTTGGCTCCTAAAGCTCTGGCACCTCTTGGAGATTATCGTGAAACTCAGCACAGGGCTCAAAAATCTCTTCTCAGATTTTGATTCTTAGTCCTTAAGCATTCTTTCACAATTTAAAACATTACCAAGACACTTTCTGATAAAGAACTGTGTGTGAAATAGGACAAAGTCCAGTGTCAAACTGTGTGGGCTGGATTCTTTTCAGCTCCCAGAGTGCTCAGTAGAGAGGAAGTTCAGAAGGACTACAGCAGCCAGAGATCACACCAACCAGACAGGACTTGATTTGGGTCTGAGAAGATGGGCCAGACTTTTTGTAACAAAATCAGTGTGGATGACATCTCAACTGAGGTAGGAGTGAACACAATCAGTTTAAGACATCTGAGGGCTAAAGGTGCAGGGAACCTTAAAACTGGGTGGGCCAATCGGACTGAGGGTACCACTGGAAGTCAGAGAAAAGAGATGCTTTGACCAACCTAGAGGTGATTTGAATAATGCAAATCATATACGCAGAAGGGATCTTATAGCCATTATGTCAAAGAATTTCTGTCTTTTCAAGTATCAAACCCTTGGTTTAGCTATTTCCTTTCCACAGCCACACCTTCTTACCCTTCCCCAGAAGCACCCACCATCTTTTGAAACAATGCTTGGTTTTTGTCAAGAGAACATTTATTACTTTCATAGGACCTTTTATGCTTTCCTATTAGAAATCTTAGGAGCAGGCTCTAAAAATATATACATTCTTTTCACCCAGTGCCACCAATGTGGTGTTCGGGTACTTTGTGGAGGATGGCTGAACATGTCACCTTTCTGCTTCAGCTTCATGCAGAAAGCTCCTTGTTATTATAGATGTTACCAGTAAGAATGGGGCATGAGCTAACGGCTTTCTGATCTTTCTGTGCATTAGGTGCTGCCTGTTGGCATGTAGCTTTCTGAGCAGGACCCTTTAGGGCTAAAGCTTTCCTGCCCTCAGTGCTTGTCTTTTGCTGGGATTTTGGCTTTCTCATTGGTGTGGGCAGCAACAGGAGCAACCTTCCTAGCAGGTGCTTTCCAGGAAGAAGTTTGCAGAGAGCCACTGTTTATAGCGTTTACCTTCATTCTTCATGATGTGGTTTCTTATTCTCCTTGCCTTCATGACTGTAAAATTGTCCATGCTGTCATCTTGGTTTCCCTTTCTCAAGCTTCCGTCTTCTTGATTGACCTGTGGCTGCCCATTTGGACATGATTGCGTGTGCTGCCTGGCTTGCTGGACATAGTCTGGAAGATGGAGGGAGGGACCCTCAGGCATTTGAAGCCAATGGTCCATCTTCTCACTTGACTTGCAGGTCCACCAAACAAAGCCCTTTGCTCCAAGTTTGAGGGTGAGATGCAACTGGGTTCAAGCTTGCAGGAGGTCAAGGAGCCAAGTTCAAGACAGTAGTAAGCTGAGTCCCAGCAGGAAGGAAATATTCAGAGTGCTGTGGGCTGAAGAGCTCAGGTCCCATAGCCAGAAATCAGAAGCAGCCTGAACTTGAGTGGAACTAAAGGCCCAGGATTGCTCTGATGATCCACTACCACTTGATTCTACTGCTGGCTCACTGGAATCAGTCAACACAGATCTGGGCTCTCTGTCAGCCCCCTTTGTGAACCAGTGACAGCAAAGACATGCCCTGAAGTGGACGGTGTTTTCTTTTTTATTTTTAAACTACATTTATTTTTTCTTGATTGTTCTTGTTTTTACATGAGTGAGAACAGTGTCTCTAGTTTTTTTTTGGGGGGTGGATTTTCTTTTTGCTTTTTCTTCTTTCTTTCCTTCCTTCCTGTCTTCCTCACCAGTTCCCAAAGCTTGTGTAATCCTCATGGGCATTCAGCCTTGCTTCTAACCCCTCTCTCCCATTTCTCTATGTTTTTCCCTAACTCAATTTACATTTTCTCCCTGATGGTAAAATGGCCATATTGAGGGGAGACTTACTATACAAAATTTTCTTACTTGTTTTAAATTTGGTTATATAATTACAAAATCTTGTCATGTGGTAACATGATATATTAATAGTTGTCACAGGTTGTAATTTTCTAGAATGCATTTGATGCTATTGTTATTACTAATTTAGACAAGGTGACCTAATTGTTCTAATCAGTCATTCTTTCTTTTATACCAATACTGACATAGACTGAGGACCATACTATAGGTCAGTGGCAAAGAGCCAGTGACTAGGCCAAACAGGCAGCATTTTTTTTTTTTATCTCTAGTAAATCAGAGACACAAAATGCAAAAGTCAGCTCTACCTGGAAACCATCTCTTAGAAGTAATCATTTCCTAAGAGTTCTCAGTACTAACAATTAAAATACCTACCGTAAGCAATTTATAAGGACCAATGGAATATAAGGAATTAACTGAAAATAATAGAAGACATAAAACTGTAGAATCACGATGCAGCTTCAGACTTCTAGCTCACCAAAGGAAAACCCCCAGTCGGGTCAGGTGAATTTGCAAGCCACTCACCTGGACTCTCTGAAGTAGCAACAGTGGTAGTAATAAAACAAATGAATGAGGCTCTATGAGAAATCAGATCAGAAACAACTTCTCGGATGACTTCAGAGATGTTAACCATAATGAAGGACATGATTAATACATTTAAAGAAGATACACACAAAAAGAGAGAGGCTTAGGAAAATGATGAAAACCATGGACACCCAACACAGGAAGGAAATGGAATCGACAAAATGTGTTCAAATCAGATATCCAGGAGATTAAAAATTCCACTGAAAGTACACACAGCACAGTGAACCAATGTGAGGACAAAATCCAGGTATAGAAAACAAGATTGCAGTTAGTAATTGTGAAAAGAAATATCTCTTAAAATAGCAAAGGATTATGAAAAATCAATCCAACAGAGGTTAGATGATGCAAATAAGAATAATAAGATTTATTGGAATCAATGAAAAAGCAGATGATACCATAAATGCCATAAAAACCTGCTTATAGAAGTCATAGAAGAAAACTTCCCAAGCATGGAAAAAGCATTTGACATACAAATAAGTGAGGCATATAGATCTCCTATGAGCCACAATAAAAAAATCCACACCAAAGTACGTAATGGTCAAGATTCCAGAAATCCAACACCAGAAGAGAATACCTAAAAGCTTTTACTGCTTTTAATCACTTATAAAGGAAAGCCCATCAGAAATACAGCAGATTTCTCAACACAAACCCATTGGTTAAGGAACACTCAGACTATTTCAAGCCCTAAAAGAAAACAGCCTCCAACTCAGACTAATGTACTCCACAAAACTATCTTTTAAAACTGTTGGAGAAGGCTAGGGATTTAGCCCAGTGGTTCCAGTGCCTGCCTTGTAAACTCAAGGTCCCAGGTTTGATCCCTGGTAACCACATACAACAATGCCAGGAGTGGTGACTCACACTCACCAGCAATCAGTACCACATACCAAAATGCTAGGTGTGGTGGCTCACACCTGTAATACCAGCACTCGACAGGCAAAAGCAGGAGGATTGCTGAGTTCGAGGCTGAGTTTAGGACTAGCCTGAACTACAAAGTGAGACCCTGTCTCAAAAGAACTAAAAACAAACAAACAAATACTGATGGAGAAATAAATTATTTCCATGACATAGAACATCTGAAGAAATTTATGACCATTAAACCAGCATTCCAAAATGTCCTAAAGGACATTCTAGAAAGACCTAACAAAGACCACAACTCCATGAACCCCAGCAGAATGAATCCATGAGGCAAAGCAAATAATTAAAACAGTGGGAAAAGAATAAGAACCAGCCACAGAAAAATAATGTAACAAGGATGTCAATACATATCAGTTGTAACCATCAATATAAATGGTCTCAGTTCACCTATCAAAAGAAATATACTGACAGAGTGAATCAAGAAACAAAATCCAACAATATGCTGCACACAAGAAATATAATTACCTGAAAAAGAAATTCAGACTGAGAGTCAAAGGATAGAAAACATTTACCATGCAATAATATCTCAGAAAAAGCAGGGATAGCTATCCTAATTTGTAGACAAAGTGGATTTCAAGCCAAGAATGACCATAGCAGACAAAGAAGATCACTACATACTTGTTAAGGGAACAATCCAAGAAGAGATAACAATAATAAATATATATGTACCAAATACTAGTACATCCAATTATATAAAACAAATATTAACAACCAGGAAAAGTTAAATTAGGATTAACATCACTGTAATGGAAGACTTCAGTACTTCACTATCACAAATGGACAGATTAACTAAATAAAACATCAACAAATAAATATCAGAACTGAACCAAAATTTTGAAAATATTGACTTTAGTAGATGTCTACAGAGTATCTCACCCCATAATATCATAAGACATTCTTCTCAGCTACACAAGGGCCATTCTCCAAAACAGACCACATACTAGCTCATAGCATATGCTTAAGAAAATGCAAAGGACATGAAATTATCCCATGCATATTATCTGACCAGAGTACAACAAAACTGAAAATCAATGGCAAAAGAAACCACAAAACCTTTATAAACTCATGGAAATTAAATAGCACCCTCCTGAAAAAGCAATGTTTCACAAATCAGACAGTTTCTATAACTTAACAATAATGTCAATAGAACATATTTATGGGAACCAATAAAAGCAGTCCTATGGGGAAAATTTATAGTGATAAATTTCCAGATCAGAAAAATAGAATGAGCTCAAAGAAATACCCCAATGTTGAACCTCAAGCTTCAAAACAAAGAAGAATAAGGTCAAGACCAAAGCTTATACAAGGCAGGAAATGATCAAGATTATAGCAGAGATTAATGCAGCTGAAACTCTGAAAATAATGCAGAGTCAATGAATTCAAGAATTTCTTCTTTGAAAGATTAAATAAAATTGATAAACTGTTAGCCAACCTTATTTTTAAAAAAAGGAAAAATACTACTGAAATCCATGAAACTAGGAATAGAAGGGTGAAGTCACAATGAATCCTGCAGAAATCCAGAAGATCATCAACACCTACTATGTGAACTTGTATTTTAATAAGATGGAAAACACAGAAGAAATGAACAGATTTCCTACATATGAATTAGCAAAGATGAATACATAAACCTACAGAAAATTGGACTAGATGATCATTATTTCAATCTGATAAAAGTCATCTATGTCAAAGTAACATCATACTAAATGATCAAAAACTATAAGCTTTTATGCTAAAATTGGGAACAAGACAAGGGTGTCCATTATCACCACTCTTATTCAATACAGTTCTGGAAACATTAACCAGAGCAATTAGACAGGATAAAGCAATAAAAAGAATAAAGATAAGAAGGAAAGGAAGAAGTTAAACTGTCATGATATGTGGATGACATGATACTCTAAATGGAGGACCCAAAACACTCCATCAAAAGACTTCTAGATATAATGACCAAATTCAGTAGAATAGTGGGAAACAAAGTGAGCATTCAAAACTCCAGAGTATCCTGTACACAAATAACAAACTCATGGAGAGAAAAATTTGGAAAACCATATCATTCACTTCAAAAGAATAAAGAAATACTTAGAAATCTAATGAAGGCAGTATAAGACATTTCCACTGAAAATTTCAGTGGTCTAAAAAAAGAGTGAGGAAGATATCATAAAATGGAAAAATTCCTCTCATTCTGGGGTAAGGAGAATCAACATAGTGAAAATGGCCACACTTTCAGAATTGTTATAAGGATTTAATGTGATCCAGATTGAAATACCAATAGAATACCTCACAGAAATACAGAAAACAATTCTGAAATTCATTTGGAACCAGAAGAGATCTAGAATAGAAAAAGTAATTCTGAGTAACAAAGGCAAGGCAGAGGATATCACAGTTCCTAACTTGAAATGATACTACAAAGCAATAGTGATTAAAAACACTGCCAAAGTATGGCACTGCCAAAAAAACCCCACCAGACTCATGGATCAACAGGAAAGAATAAAAGATACTGAAGCAACTTCAAACATGTTCAGCACCCTCTGTCTTCACAGGAAAGCCAAATAACTTCACAGAAAGAAAGACAGCCTTTCAAATAAATGGTGCTGGAAAACCTAGCTTTTCACCAGCCAAAGATTAAAACTAGACCCATGTCTCTAAAGTCAAAAGAGATCAAAGATCTAAGATTAAAACAAAAACACTAAATCTGCCGGAAGATGGAATGGGTAGAACTTTGAATACTTAAGTGTACAGACAGACTTTATTAACAAAATCCCAACCACACAGAAAATGTCACGCAGTATCAACAACTGGAATCTTATTTTTATTAAAAAGCTTTTGCATACCAAACAAAACCACGAAAAGAGTGAGGAGAAAACATATGCAGTAGCAACAAAATTTGCAGTTGCTTCTCAGACAAAGGACTAATATCTGGGCCAGGGATTTAGCTCAGTGGTTCCGGCACCTGTCTTGCAAGCTCAAGGACCCAGATTCGATCCCCCGGTAACCACATACAATGCTGAGTGTGGAGACTCACGCCCAGCAGCAATCAGTACCACATACCACAGTGCCGGGCATAGTGGCTCACTCCTGTAATCCCAGCACTCAGGAGACAGAGGCAGGAGGATTGCTGTGATGTGAGTTGGAGGTTGAGCTCAGGGCCAGCCTGAACTACAAAGCGAGACCTTGTCTCAAAAAAAATATAAAAAACTGAATATTTATAAAATATAAAATTTTATAAAATATTTATAAAATATAAAAAACTGAAAAACACAGGACACCCCCAAATTTAAAAATCCATTCTAAAAATGAGCATCTGAAATGAACAGATACTTTACAAATGAAGAAGTAAAAATGGCAAATAAACATAAAAAGTGTTTAACATCACTGGTCATTCAAGAGATATAAATTAACACAACAGTGAGATTACATCTCACTCCTGAAAGAATGGTTATTATAAAAAAATCAATCAATTATAAATCCTGACAGGGCTGTGTGGAAAAAGGGTCACCTGTCCACTGTTACCGGGAGTGTACCAGTGCCACTGCTAGGGAAATCAGTGTGAAGAGTCCTTACAAAACTAAAATTAGAAGTCCATTTGACCCATCGATTCCCCTTCTTGATATATGCCTGAAAAAATTAAAAGCACCATACCACAGTAATATATTTATAGCTATGTGTACAACAGCATAGTTATTAATAGCTAAGTCATGGAAAGAGCTCAAATCCCTATCAATCAAAGAATGGATAAAGATGCATTTTATTAATACAATGGAGTATTATACTGTCATAAAGGATAAACTTGAGATATTTCTAGGTAAATGCATGTACCTGGAGATCGTACTTTTATAAAAATATATCAGTTACACACGTTCAGCTATTGCATGATTCCTCTAATGTGAAAAACTTAGTGTGAATAATGTCCAAAATGTATATAGATATTGTGAAATAAGAAGAAAATGTTCCAGTGGGAAGGGTAACAATAGAGGGGAATGGGGGAAAGGCAGAAAAATGGGAGAAATAGAACAGAAGGAAAAATGGAAACAAAGTTTTTGTAAATGAGGTGGAGTAGAGGGGTTTAACAGAGGAGAGGAACAGGGGGAAAGGAAGAACCAAGATATATCATGTACAGGTACAAATTCCATATGATGAATGTTACCATTATGTATAGCTAAAAGGTATCAATAAAATCAATGTTTAAAAATTCAGAACAGCACAGTATATAAGAATTGTTCATATACATATTAAAATTCCTTAACCCAATATATCAATATATTACTAATTTTAAAAAGAAACTGTAGAGAAACCAAAGAAGCAGCTGTTCATTAAGACTTCTAATAAACAAGATGATCAGCGGTTTTGCTATTAAAACCCCGAATAAATAAATACCAGCCTTTCATGAGCCTGTGTTCACTGAACAATGACATGGCTCATGTTTGGCCTTACACTAAATGGCCCCAGATGGCACTGATGACTCAGGTGTGTCCAGATGTTCTGCAGGGAGGTGGGGAGCAGGTTAGTGGGCATGTTGCCAAAGACTTCAAGGGTAGGGACAAGTCAGAAGCACAGGAGCATGGTTGCTCAGACTCCTGGACTACATGTAACCTGATCACCGTGGACAGAAGGAGATTGAGCAGAGAAAGGGGGAATTACAGCCATGCCTGAGAAGGTCCAGAACCTCACACATTCCAGAGGAACAAGCCCCTGCATTCAGATACTGGTGCACATTGGGAAGGAATAGATGCAAGACACTTTGAAGAAAGAATTAAAAGGACTTGGTAATCAAACTTGAGGTAGGACTAGGAAGACCATCTGCCTAGAGTATGGTTCTGTGTAAACCACAGAATGTGACAAGAAGAGAATAAAGAAAAATAATGAAAAGGTATGGAGTCATCAAGGGACCTAAAGTAAAGCTAAAATAACCCTGGGGATCTCAGGTATGGATCACGGAGACACCTGAGAGTCTGTATTTTCAGAGCTCTCTCGTGGAGATGTCTTCCATCTGCTTCCTATGTGCAAGATTTTAATTCTGGATTTCAATCCTCGGTAACCCAAAAGTGGCTGTTGTATTAGCCAAACGCGGTGACTTGAGACAAAAGAAATGCTGTTTAAAGAACCACTTTCTTTCCCAGAAAAATTTAAATACCCATTCCACAATGTTAGGAGTTAATAAGAAGGGATTCTATTGTTTACTCCTTTTCTATTTCTCAGTTATTCTAGCTGATTCAGGTTGGATTCTCTCAGAACCATACTCTGAAACAAGGATTTGAGGGCAAATGGTGTATCCAAAGGTGGTCCAGGAAGCACCAGGCAGGGAATGGAGCGAAGCTGAGAAGGAAAGGCAGGAAGGTAGATATATTCAGGAGCAGATGATCTTTGTGGAAATGGCAGTCAGCCCCAAGAGACTTCTAGGATACAGTAGAGAAAGCCCGGGGCAGAAGCGCCCCAACCCAGGCCAAGGACACCGGGTATTTACTGACCGCCTCTCCTTCATCACTGGGAAGGGCTGCTTTGAAGCATGTTATCTTCTGGCTTTTTCCAGATGGACTGAGCCGGTCTGTGCACTGCAGGGTACTAGCAGCCCCAGGCATCTGAAATGCCACATAGGGGAGCAGCAAATGCCAGGGTGATAGAAGCCAGGCATCAGGAGCATCCACTATTCCTGGCGTCTCTGTGAAGATTGACTCTTCACCACATTTTCACCTTGAAGACATGAAATAATCCACCAGAGGACCCCATCAGGGGTTCAGCCATATGAAGCTCACAAACACACTGCAGAGCTCTGGACCAGCACTTGCCCGGGACCACGTCTCGAACCGTGATCCTGCTTGATTTAAAGGTCATTCACTCCCTAGTTTCCTATAGTTCCCTGTTTCCCTCCTGAATCCAGTGTTCCAAGGACATTTCCAATGGCGTTTCTATACCACTGACCCAGATCGCCATGGTACTTCACTCTGCCAAGACAAACAAGGTAGATGTGCTGCAAAATTGCTATAACTTAAGTCAGAAGCCTTCACATACATAATGCCAGGAAATCCCATCCAAGGCTGTGTCTCCTGCTCAGTTAAAAACAGCTTTCAGGAGAACTGTTGCTCGTTTTTATGAGCCAGGGGGTCTGATTCCACATCCACTGCCTTTGCAAGGTCTCACCTGGCATCTTGCTTGTGTCAAACCATGAGTAAGCGTGATGAGGTAAACTGCAGGGCGTCACATCTGTGTCACAACAGATCCACGAGCTCACAATCTATTGACCGTCTGCCTCAAAGACCCCATTACCAGCTATGCTCCACTCCGTTACCAGCTATGTTGGACTCCACCAGCCAAGCTTCATCTTGCTGCTCTAAAGAAAGTTGCTTAGACTGTCATTGTAGCTGCACTATGGACAAGGATTGTAACATACATGAACTGCTCTGCATATACTTATTGGTATCCAGTCACACCACTTTGTATATTTTTACTGCTTACTTTTTTAAGTCAGATACTTTGAGAGACGATGCCAGACACATTCCTACAGCTATTTCTCTCTTCACCCTCTACCTTTCCTTGCTGAGGTATACTGACTGGTCACCTTTTCTGTTGCTGGGACAGAACACCCAACACTCACAATTCAAAGGAGGTTTATTCCAGCTTATCATTGGAGAGGATTTAGTTCATGATCAACTCGCTCCAAGGCAGAAACAGCAGGGTGGAAGGGCGTGGCAGAGCAAAGCTGCTCACCTCACATTAGTCAAGGACACAGGGAGGAGCGTCAGGGAAGAAGAGGCGGAGCCACGTGTAGACCCCACGGTCATGACCCACCCACCCACGCACACTCAGAAGTTTGCTTTCCTAATTCTTTAGGAACTTTCCAGCCAATCAAGTGGACAATCAAGATCAACCTTCGCCGACTGGGTGACTCATCTTTGGTACCTATACCATTAAACACATGAAAGTAGTGAAATGAAATAACGCCAATATCTTCCATTTATTTCATATTCTATGTATGAGAGTTTAAAAAGTGATTGAATCCATAGCTTGAAAGATAAATGCATTAAGAGATTTCTGTACTATTTCTAAATCCCTTTACAATTTAATAACACCATTATTTATAAGCTTCAGTAAGTTTAGTTGAAATATTCAATCACTTATTTGAGATAGGCACTCATCTCCGATTTCCTCTATTCCTCTACATGGTCTAGACAGTCCACTCCAAGGATACCGCTGCATCCTGTTCTCCACCCCCTCTACCAGCATATCACATAAGTCTTTCAGAAGTCATTCCTCCTACCTTGAGCACCTGCTGCCAGAGTGACTTCTCAACAGGGCCATCTTGTCCATACCATTTCCATTTAATCTCTAGGGAGGCATCATAGATGGGACATGAATACCTGAATTAGAATTAAATAAAGCCAGGTTCAGCTGCCCTGAGTTTAAATCACAACTTTGGCCTTAATTAACTGGGTGACGTTATGGTATTTGCTTAAAACACAGACCCTGTGTTTTTCATCTAAGAAATGAAATCAAACTACCAAAATAGTTGCAATATGCTCCCTTCTTTGGCATTAAATCAAAGATCTTACTTGTGAATGTAAATAAAAGCAACATAAAATATATAATCCCCACATCATTCCTTGAAAGGAGATTGGCACACCTCCTACTAAGGACAATCAATTTCCAAAGTAAATACCTGTCTTTTTATTGATCATGTGTGTTATCTTTACTTTAGAAATCCAAACACACTGACGGTTTAGAAATAAAAGTTATAAAACTTACAAAGAATATGTATGAAGGTGTGTGTGTGTTGGTCAGGTTTCCATTGCAGTGACGAAATACCTGACATAATTAGCTAAAGGCGGGAAAGCTTATCTTGGCTCATGGTTTCAGAGACTTCAGTCATCTGGCACTGGTGCTTTGGATTTGTGCTGGGATAAATCATGCTGTGTGTACAGGGTCGAAGGGCCCTGTCTATGTTGTGACATTCAGTAAGCAAAAGAGAGAAAGAGAAGAACTAGAATTTTGATATTCCCTTCAAGACCATGCCCTTCATAATCTAACTTCCCTCCACTAGGTCCCCCCTCCTGAAGATTCTACTGTCCCTCATTATCACCACAGTTTGGGGGTGAAGATTTCATTGAACACATAGGCCTTAGGGAGGTGCTCAAGTACAAAATCACACACACATTCACACACATAAACACACACACACACAGAGCTAGTCAAGACCATAAGAGCTTCAATACCTATAAATAACACTATAAAAACTTGGGCAGGCCAAAATACTCACTTGGAAACGATACAGCAAATGAAGGAATCTGCTTGTCATGAAACTCTTGTTTTCGGAAGAACCACCAAGCACAGGACAAGGAAACCAGAATGAGAGGTGGTGACAGCATGGTCATAAAGATAGCCTTCGACACTGGCCCCAAGTCCGTGGAATAACTCAGGTCATCAACCTTTCTGGGCTCCTTCTTTCTTCTTGGATAGTCAATGCCAGGTTCAGGTTTGTCCTTGTGGACTCCTGAGCTCTTCAGAGCAAGCATCACACCATTTGCCACTGCTCTTCATGGTGACTCTAATCTATAGTCAGAAATACAACAACCACCACCTCTCACTGATGCCCAGTTTGGCACCACAACTGTACAGATTCTCACATTAAATTGTGGTTGCACATAAATGGCTGAGACTACCTGGCTGGTGTTGACTGGCTCAGAAGGTAAGTCATTCCAACAGGGAACCCTCAAGGCTGGGGAAATGATGTACTAATTATTCCCACCCTTTTACAATGTAAAAGTATAACAATATCTCTGATGAATTGTTTTATTTACTCCTCACAATAACACACCAAGGTAAATATTATAATGTATATAGCTTCTAAGTTCACAAATCAGTAAATGATAAAGCAAGCATGAGAATTTAGAGTATTTGATTTCATGCTACATTATCATGGCCATAAATCTCCTTAATTCCAGTTACCAATGCTGACAATTAGTCTCAGAACTGTGGACAGTGGTCTTGCTAACATGGAGATCCAGGTTTTGAAGACCAGGCATCTGTGAGAGGTGTTCGTGTCCATTTTCACATGTGGATCTGCAAACATCAGTCCTGTAGGCCTCCAAAGAATCCTGCAGAGAGGACCTAATTGGCATCAAGAGAACTAAAGGTGACATCAGTGTTAAGGACTAGATATCAAGGAAAATTATGGTAAAGTATAAAGCAACAGGTACAAAAATTGAGACAAGGTGAAAACCACAAGTGAAACAAGCCCCTGAGCCAGCGAGTCTCAAACTTGAATATCTAAGAATCGTCTGGAGGGTCTGTGAAAACATTTCAGATTCAGTAGATCTGGGGCAAATCTAACGCTCTGTTTCTAACAAGTTCCCAGGAGATGTTGATGACACTGGTCAAGGACCAATCGCCTTAGCCAAAAAGTAAATGCCACTACTTTGTTTGAAGGATCATAGCTTTTCCAGGGACAGACCAAAGACAAATAAGAGAACAGATGTCTCAAATGCTACAATTTTTTGCTACAAGCTGCTTAACGCTGTTCTGACAATGTGCTAGGGTTAACGTCACAGACTATTGGAGTGACTTCCTTTAATGCCTGTGTCTAAACAATACTCGCTGTTACCTGTCAACCCGAATCCTAATATCCATCATGCTGGCACCTTGACAGCTTCCTAACTAAGGTGGACTATAAAGAGAAAAAATTAAAGCCTCTGGCCTGTCTCACCTTTGATGCTTTGGCCAATAATCTAATATTCTTCTTGTTCTATTTTTAACCCAAAGCATAGAAATACAGTTTTAATTGACAACATAAAAGCAATGGACCTGGCCTACATTCTCCCCGTCTGTTGAAAAGAAAATATAAGTTTATTCCAGTTCTGTGATTACAATGCAATGTTATCATTACGGTGATCCCAAATCTTTAAGGGAAGATCTCTCTTAGCTACAATTGCTTTCCTCCTTGAGCTTCAAGTACAAGTAGCACAATTGACTGACACCAAATTGTGCTCCTTAAAACTATTTCAGTCCCAGTCTGGCTTCATCTCCTGTTGGAGGGCTTGTCAAGCAGGGCTTGTCTGAAGTTGAGTAAGCCTCTCTTCATTTCTATGTCTTTAGGGAGAAATCGAATTTCTTCTGGAGCGGGCAGGTTGGTTGTTTAGAAGGCACAGGTAAGGCCCAAGCAATTGCACATTTATCCCTGAACTTTGAAGAAGCCATAGATTTCAAAAGAAAACATATCTTTTAACCCTTCTACACTATTCTTCTTTAGTAAATAGCTGGCATTTGAAAGAAACACCATTACTGAATATGTTTTCTGAGCCTTTTTGTACTTGTTACAAAGAACAACTCAGAAATGAGCCCATTGTAAGTATTTAAGGAAAAGTCATACTTAGTCAAAATATACAGTTCTTTCTAGGTATTCTTAAGCTTTGTTTATTGAAAGCAAACTCAACAGAATTCCAAAATCCATTTGTAAGGCCCATAGTCCATTTCAGACTTCAAGCACTCTAGTCAAAAGCCATGTTTAAGGAAAGGGGGTCCATAAAGCAAGCATGGCGGCACTTGCCAGTCCAGATGAAGGCAGAGAAAGCACGAGTGGTCCTAACACTCATTTCCTCCTTAACCAGCTAATTGGTACCAACGGAAAATTCATATGAATAACAAAAGCAACCAGTAAATAAAAGGAAAGTATTTACAAGTCATCTATAAATTAATGTATAAGAACTACATCAAGGAAACTACAAAACTTCACTGAAAAATATTCCATTTTTTTTGTTTTATGAGACAGGGTCTTGCTTTGTAGTTCATGCTGGCCTTGAGCTCACTATGTAGCCCAGGCCAGCCTCGAACTCATAGCAATCCTCTTGCCTCTACCTCCTGAGTGCTGGGATTAAAGATGTGAGCTGCCACACCTGGCACTGTGGTATGTAGTACTGATTTCTGGTGGGCACAAGTCTCCATGCCCAGCATTGTTGTATGTGGTTACTGAGGATCAAATTTGGGCCCTTGCACTTGTGAGGCAGATGCTGGGACCACTGAACCAAATCCTCGGTCCCTCAAATATTTTAATATAAAGATAAATATAAGTGGAAATACTGAATAGAGTAAATATGTCATTTCTTTCCACTTTAATATATCTCTCTATGCAATTCAAATTTGAAAAAGTGAGACTGGTAAGGTCAAGGATCCCAGAAGAAAGAATATTTGATAAAACTAAATAAAAGTTCATTTCTTGAGTTGAGGGACTTTGAGAATGGAATGCTGGCTCATCCACAACCAAGTCTGCTAATGAAGCTACAAGAACCAAAATTGTGTGGCACTGATGCAAGAGGCAACAGAGGAATGGGACTGTGTGCGCAGTACTAATCCAAGGCTGACAGAAGTAGATCGTCAACCATGATGTTGTGAGAATTGACTAATTCTTTAAAGAAAATTAAATTTTATCTTCATATTATATCAGAATTAATTTCACTTACATCAGAAAAAGAAAATGCATGTGCTGCACGGGTAAAGTGAAGACTTGCAATGCAAAGTTTAAAAACATGAAAAACCAGCATGAAATGAATAAGTACATTTGGGATATATGTGAAATTTAATTTTACAAGCCAAAAATCTTTCCTCACTACCATGACAGTCCACCTAAAATTCCTTTATTTTAGAATAAAGCATCAAGAGCAAGAACCTAGGATTCTCCTGTTAAAATACAAACCCCTCTGGAGTTAGAAAAGTATCAGATGTAAACATATCAAAGCACTTTATTCTAATTTCCATATAGTTCCTGCCCTAATGTTTCCACATGAATCTCTACTCTAACACTGCTCTTCATTCCTCTAAAACCCCTCAAATGAGAGGCAACAGGAAGGCTGTCAGGATGTGGATCCTCCACTTTTGTCCATTCTGGTTAGGTAATGCCAAGTCAACTGCTACATATTTGGAGTATTGTTCCTGCTAAGAGATACACATTGTTTAGCTTTCCTTGGGACAAAATAGCTGACATCAGAAACTTAAAGGCAAAAAAGTATATGTTTTGGGCTCACAGAAGTGAAGCTTCAGAAGTTTCAATCCATTGTTGGCTGAGTGAAACCCAGAAATGTTGGGGCAGAGGACATGGCAGCCAGAAAGCAGAGTATAGGGAAAGAGTTAGAGAGGGAGGGGCCAGAGACCGGATATAGTCTCCAAGATCACACTCCATGACCCACTTCCTCATGCAGCAATGAACTCATCCACAGGTTAAGTAATTAGTGAGATCAGAGCCCTCATAAACAAATCACCTCTCCTGAAATCTCTTACTCTAGTCAAGGTGACAACCAAGGTTAACTGGTATAAGTCTACCCCCTGTCAACTTGATACTTAACATACTTGATACTCCTTAAACCACACCTACTCTCCAGATAAGTATAATAACAAGGTCATACTTCTACCTAACATGATATAACAGATCTAAATAAACCAAAAACCACACTATTTCTTCCTTAAACCTTCCACAGTTACAGCATTGCTCAAAAGCTAAAAATCTCTGAGGGTTAAATCTGTTACCTGTGAACTCCTGTAAAATTTGAAAAGCAACTTACATGCTACCCAGATATAATAGAATGGAGTAAACATTCCTATGCAGAAAGGAGGAATGTGATAATAGGAAGGAACTGGGTGAAAGCAAGTGCAAAACCCCGCAGGCTACACATTGAGTCTTGTCATTCTGTGTCCATACCCAGGGTCTGTGACAGTGAAAGACGTAAACTCCAGAGGAGGATGCGGGTGTCCCCACCACCCTTGTGGCCTTGCTGGTTGCAGTTCACATGGTCTCCCTCTTGAGCTGGCCCTACTTGCTGCCTGTGGCTTTCCTGGGCAGACCTCTCCAGATTGGCATCTCGATCTCCATGGGGTCCACTGCAGCCTCAGCACTACTCTCACTCTTTCACACATGGTCCTCTCACAGGCTGCCAGCAAGGAGTCCAGCTCGATCACACAATTTCACCTGGCTTCCCAGGCCTTCTTTCGAAACCTAGTGGAAGCTTCCATGAATGCATAACCCATGCATTCTGCATGCCTGCAAAATCAGCTTCCGTGGATGATGCCAGTGTCAGTAGCCAGTGAGACTAGTAGCTGGGACTCCTTAGACCACGGCTGCAGCAGCACTGGAGTGCCTGGATGGGTGAGCATGGTAAAATGGTCTACAAAAACTAATTCCCTCAGCCACTCTTCCCAAGCAAGGGGGCTGAGGAGCTCTCCTTTCAAATGAAAGGTTTACACTCTGCACCCTCGAGTCTGCAGTAGGTGAGATCTTAGTGATTCCTGAGATTGCCTCATAGCATCTTCCATCTTTCTTCTTGTTCTAAATAAAAAATACTTGGTTTCTTTTTAATGGCTGTAATCTCTGCAGATACTTTAACCCCAAACTTATATACATCTCTTTCCTGATCAAATGGGAAGTGTTTTGTATCTATATGCTCTGCATTTTGCTCTCCACTATCTTATAAATTTGGCTAAAAGCAGCCACGAGGATTCACATCACAGTGTGAACACTTTGCTGCCTTAAAATGCCCTCTACTATACTAATTAGATTTAATCTCTGACTCAAGGTTGTAGGGCATGGACAAAACATAGACAAAATTACGTGACAGAATGAAGCATGCATTATCTCTACACCAATTTCTAATATGATGTCATTCCCAAATGAAACTGTATGAACTTAGTCTCTATTTTCAGAATTCTTTTTCTTTTTCTTTCTTTCTTTTTTTGGTACCCAGGATCAAACTTGGGCCCTTTTGCTTCTAAGGTTGGCATGGTACCATTTGAGCTAAATCTCCAGCTATTGTCAATATTCTTATCAGCATTCTGTTCTGTTGAGCTCTAATCAGAACTGTCCATCAATCTCTGTTTATAGCATTCTAGGGCTTCTTTAGCATGGATTTCTAATCTTAAAAAAATAGAAAAAAAGACACTGTAAACAAATCCCAAAGACCAGGAAGGAGAACACAGGCAAAGAGCAAGAGAGGAAGTGGCCAGGGACCAGCTGTGGTCCTCAGGATCGAGCCCCCGTGGCTCACATTTTCTAAATAGGTGCCACTTCGTAGTAGTCTGTTCAACTATGGAATCAACATTGATGAGGTTAATACCCCTACAATCCACTCACATTTCCAGGAATCTCTAAATCCAGACAAACTGGGCTACTGTCTAGTTTTGGTTGCTGTAGAAATTGCTGTATGGGAAGGAAAATGAAGCCCTGTGATTATGAGCAAAAGGCATATAAATTTTGATGAATGCATGGAGGAAAAGAAGTTCTTATCCAGTAGGCTACCGAGGGACTTAGCATCCAAATAGCAGCCAAGTAGTTCCTGCTTTTTAGGGATGCCCTAAGAAAAGAGAAATGATGAGAAAAGAAATGCCAAAGATCTCAGAGAGCAGACCTCATCAATTTCATCCTCTCACCATGGCTAACGAAGTAACTTGGTAAATTTATATCTCACCTACTGCAGCACTTCACTCTTGGGCAGTTAAAGTGGTACAGAGTTAGGAGGCCATAGCCTACTAGAGGGATATGGATGAAACAGAAAGAACACAGAGTACAAGCCCATTGTTGGTCAATACAGCCTCATCCCAGTTTGTGAGGAGAGTAAAGAGGACAAGTAACCAGTAACATGGCACGTGACTTACTAAATGAACATGTTCTTCACACAGCCCAAGCCTACACCACCAAAACTGTCCCAGGCGAAACATTTGGAACACCTCCGCTGAGAAACATGCTAAAGAACAAAGCTGATGCTGCTTTGCTTTTACAAATTTTGAGGGTTCATTTTTGGTATTTCTTTTTATTAAAGTTGGGAAAGAGGGTCCGGGGATTTAGCTCAGTGGTTCCGGCACCTGTCTTGCAAGCGCAAGGACCTGGGTTCGATCCCCGGTAACCACATACCATACTGGGTGTGGAGACTCACGCCCAGCAGCAACCAGTACCACATACCACAGTGCCGGGAGTGGTGGCTCATGCCTGTAATCCCAGCACTCGGGAGGCAGAGGCAGGAGGATTGTTGTGATATGAGTTAGAGGCTGAGCTCAGGGCCAGTCTGAACTACAAAGCAAGACCCTGTCTCAAAAAAATAAATAAATATATAAATAAATAAATATATAAAGTTGGGAAAGAGTATTTTTAAAAGACAAAATAATGCAGTTCAAAAAGTTCAGTGTTAAGTCGCAGCATTTTTTGTTTTATACTTTCTTTGGTATTAAAAGAAAAAAATTCTAATAATGACATTTTGTGCCAAGAGTCATTAGACCAAAATATCTGCCTGTAGCAAGATTTTATGGCCAAGTTATGAACTCGCAAACAGAACCCTAACCATTGTTATAGGAGCTGACTGTAGTAATAAAAATGAATTTGTTAAATAAAATATGTTTATAATTCACTGGGCTTGGAATCAGGCAGGTGGAAAGAACTCTCCAGTGAGTCATCATAATTTTACAAAACAGTCAAAAAAGCAGTGCAGGTAGGTAGAGGAATGTGTACCCTCTTGTCATTATTACAGTGCATGGTTTCATTTATTCATGCAGTGCCAGGGACGGGTGGCCCTTCTGAGCTGCTACAACACAGTGAACAAAGGCAAGAGGATGAAACGAAATCTTGCCCTAAAGAGAGTGCAGGTGCAAGTGTGAGCAAACCCAGTTTGCTGATGACAAGAGACACTGGGAGAAAATTAATGCTATAAACATTTACAGATTCTAGTGAGTTTAAGCAGTGGTTTTTAACAAGAGAAGAAGGAAATGATATAGATTAATTCCAGTGTTATTGAAGGCAATATGAAAGAAAACAAGCCTAACCAGAAAGTAACAATCTCACTGGGGCATGAAGACTAGGACCAAACAGAAGAAACAAGGCTTAATGCTTCAGTGCACAAGTTTCATTTACCACAGGCAAAGGAAAATCTTGGCTAATGTAGAATAAGAAAAGCTAGGTTTAGCTTTTTCCCACAAATAAATGACCCATATAATTACTACCAATAAATAAAATGAGGAGTGAACATGGTGGTGAAGGGCATAGAGAAGCCAAATGAAAACTCAGGGAAATCTGCATTTCCAAACCAGCTTAGATGTTTCTACTTTCAACACAGATATGAAAAGAACAACAGTTCTTGACAACTTATACAGTGATGTGTCCCAACTTCCTAAATTCATTTAAAATCTATTTCCCAGAATATGGAGCTATTTGTGTGAAGGCTAAAACAAGATCCTTCTAGTGGGCCTTAATTCAGTCAGACTAGTGTTCTTCTAAGAAAGGAGATAAGGTCGTATCAATTAGCAATTTCTCTTCACTAAGGCAAAATATGTGATATACAAAGTAGAAGGAGAAGTTCCTTTGACTCATCATTTTTGGAGGGGTCCATACATTGCTGGCTGGCTCCAAGGTAGAAATGGCAAGGCACAAGGCCTGGTGGAGGAATGCTGCTCAACTCATGGCTCTCAGGAGGCAAAAACACAAAACAGAAACCAAAAACAGGAATGAACCCTTCCGGGTCACACTCCCCATGTGACATACCTGCTCCAGCCAGTTCTCATTCCCAGCAGTAGCTATGGATTCATCAATGGATTCTTTCACTAAGGAAGATAGCATCTCATAATCCAATCACCTTCCAAAAGTCACACCTCTGAGAACATGAGACTTTTGGAGGGCATTTTAGATATAAATCATGAAGCCAAGGTTTCATTTAGAGAAAGAAAAGATTAGGTTAGGACACAGAAAGAAGGCCAGCTACAAGCCAAGGAGAGAGACTTCAGGAGAAACCAACCCTCTAGCCCGAATAACTGTGAGACAACAAACACATTTCTGTTGTGTAAACCACTCAGTCTGTGATATTTTGTTATCGGGGTGAAGGAGGTGAAAGACTGACACAGAAACAAATGTATGACCCTAGAAATTATTTTATGTAAAATAAAACAAGAAGTCAAACTGCTATGCAGAGTCATGAACAGCTACTCCAGCATAAAGATTAGAATCAGATCTCCTGACAGCAAATCCTGAGCTTCCTCTTCTCACTCACTCTCATGACTGTCACCCCTGTGTGGCTACGACATGGCAGGAATGACAGCTGCCTCCACTCTGGCCCTCCATTCATGCCCCTCCTGTGAGCAGAATAATATTTCTAAAACTCAAATATCTCCTTGAACGCTCATACACTCAGTAGCCGTCCTCTGCCCTGAACTTTCACCTGAACTCTTCCAGGTGTCATCACTTTAGGCCCTGGGTTGGGCTGTGTGCACGCCTCTGCTCCCACCTCTTGGGCGGTCTGGTAGTCTGGAACACTGCATGCTGCCTCTCATGTGCTTCACATTGGTAAGTTTCCAGTCATTTTTTCAGGCCATTATACCCGCTTAAGGATTCATTCCTGGCAACAGCTCTAACTCGGGATTGGCTCTTCTGTCCCGACTTTCCCCCACTGAATCCTCAGTCTGTGCTTTAGTTGCGACTCCACTAGGTGATAAGCAGGACGAAGACAAAAAAAACCAGGCTTTTCCCCATGCTTAATAAACATAAATTGAGGGAGTTATGTATTATGTATGTTTTAGAAAGGTTACATTTGCACTATGTCAAATTTCAGCAGACATTTGTTATCTGACTAGCCCATTGTATACAGGTAGATCTTCACTGAGTACCAGTTGAATGAACTAGGAAACGGTGAATTGAATATGTGCTCTTGGGGATGCCTAACACGTCAGCCATTTTACCCATCCTCACCCAAAACACCATGAGGCCACAGAGCAGAGGATGGTGAGGACCCCTGCGGTCATCCAGAAAATCCATCTGCTGAAAGCAGTTTAGCATCTGGGAGTGCTGCTGTAGGGTGGCATCAGACGGAAGCAGTGGCTCACTAGGGGAGGCCTATCTCCCTTTCCAGCTCCTCTTTTGTGGTTCATTCTGGGTACTTTGGCCCAGTGTTGAGAAAAGTGACTGAGACAGTCAGAGAGCTCTCATGGTGAGGGGTGGGCCCTAGCATGTAAAGGTAGAAGGTGTGGCCCCAGTGTACACCACACTAACTTCTGTGCTATGCAAGGGGACAGATTTTCAGAATTTTCACGGTTGGTCAGAAACAATAGTTACAGGCCCTAGACTCACACTTCCCAGTGCAGCTGGAAAGCCCCTTCTCCACCTTCTGCAGGGCAAAGCACATCCTCTGAAAAGAAAAGATTTTTTTCTCTGCAGGTCTGGATTCCTACCAGTGGAATGTCACCAGTCAGAATAAGCAGGTGGCAAATTTAAGCAATTAGTGAAAATCAGGACTCACAGTCTTGAGAATAATTAATGTTGTCTTCTAATCTCTTTCCTCTGGAGAATACTATGCATATTGCTTAAAAGAAATGTCATCTATGCCTCACTGTTTCCAGAACCTGACTATGAGGACCAGCACATTTCTCTCAAAGCTCTGTAACAGCATCATTTAGAGGGTCTTTCCCTCATTTATCAGCCTCACCCACACATTTACCAGTAGAAATTATAACAGTAATCACAGAATATAGACCATCGTAATAGACCATTGTAATCACAGAAGTGAAAGAGCAGACAGCTGTGTGACTGCAAGGAGAGAGGAAGCTTTCTGTGCTGCACCACCCCAGTGTCCCTCCACTGGCTGCAGGCAACTACAAGGCCGTGGTGGGGACCAACAGAAGAACACACCCAGCTCAACTTTCCTGAGAGAATATAAAGAGTTTCATGGAAGTGGTGTTGTATGACATTCAGTGAAGGGTGGGCAGAGGTTGTGGGAAGAGAAACCAGCATAAACAAAGGGAAACAGCTGACAATGAAGGGAACGAGCAACAAAGGGGCAACTTGCTAGGGTGTTGGGGTTTTGTTCTAGTTTGTTTTAGGTATTGAGGATCAAACCCAGCGCCTTAAGAATGCTAGACATGTGCTGAGCTGAGCAGCTCCTGGTGTTGGGTTTTCAAAGAGTATGGGTAGCAGAAAAAACTGCAAAGGAAGCCTGGAACTATTTTGTGGGGAACCGTTAGGCCAACTAAAGAAATAGGTCTAACTTGGACACATTAGATGAGGGTCACAGAGAAATCTGAGGAGATGTTCAACAGAATACCCTTAAGTCTGGGATGTTTAAGTGTGTCCCAACTCCCTCAGTGTACCATTAAGCAAACAGAGGAAAAAGAGGCCTTGGCCAGGGCTCACCTAAAGCTAGAAAGCAGGTCTTCTGCATCACAGGACAGTGCTCTCTCCACTAGTCACCTCCTTATTGCCAATGCTCTGCTCATGTCTGATTGTATGGCATGTGCATGCCACTAACCATCATAATTTTGTTTGTTCAAACTCCCATCTTCTCATCACCTCACGAATGGGCCTTGCTGATATAGTTAGAAGTCAGCAAGAAAACTGCCATAATTTTAGATTTTCAACATGCTCTAGGCCACTGAGATAACAGATCATAGATGATTGATGGGTAGACTGAAGATGATAAGTTGATAGATAGATGATAGACAGATTTTCTGCATTGCATCTCAATAATGTATTGTTATCTATACGATTGATCAGCATTTCGCCAAAAATTTTACAGTCAGAGCTGAGATTAGAATTCCCTTTTGATTCTTCCTCCCCAAATAAATTCCTTCTGCTATGAAAACACAAGTCCCATTTTTGATGCATGGTGATACCCAGGGTCCACTGAAAGATTCTGAAACCAAAGTACACATAATTTGAGCCTTCCCACTAATGGAAGACTAGTCACTCTCATTCCTGGCCAGCTCACCACGCCAGGGTGCTGATCCACCAGTCCACTACTGGCTGGCTCACATTTCCTTTGGACATCCCAGCATGCATTGCTCTGGTGATTTTGCCTCATTCTGCTCAGAACAAGCAGCAAAACTCCCAGGTCTGGTGCAAGTGACAGCTTCACGATACACAGACATCTCATCATATGCACATTTTAACCTGAGGGTAATAACTATGTATGTTGAGCCAAACAAAAAAGTAGGAAAGAAGGACAATAGGAAAGACCGAGAGGGAGATAGAAAGGGCAGAGAGAGAGAGAGAGAGAGAGAGAGAGAGAGACAGAGAGAAGAGAAGAGGAAGGGAAGGAGGGAAAAGCGGAGAGAGAGAAATGAGGTTTCCTTCCACCATTCCATTCATTGGTTCTGTATCTTAATGTGGGACTGAGGGGGAAGGTAGAAAATTGCCATCTTTCAAACAGTCTCTACTCTGGCTTCCTTTTCATAGTGACAGCATATCACCACATGCAGTTAATTTTGGCATTTAAAAATATCTTCTTCATACAATATAACCCTTTGATTCAAGCCAACTTCAACCAATGCTGAATAGAAAAAAGGAGTGGGCTGTTCCAGTGCTGGAAGCAACACTGGCTGTGTTTTCTATTTCTCCAATGTGACGCTTTCTTGAAGAATTTTTGAGACTAACATATTTGCTCTGAATTCTGCCTTTAAACCTAGTTTCGGCAAGATGTAAGTCCACTCGTTTTTCAAATTATTATGGAAAACGCCCTCCTGCTTCTCATCTTTTCATATAATCTCTCACTTTTTGTTTTCAAAATGCAAAGCTCTGGTATATGTAGCACAGGGCAAGTGGTGGTTAGTAAAAGGGGTGAGCAAGGCTTAAGCTATGTTTCCTCATGGGAAGATGGGGTGCCGGTCTGGCATCGTTCTTTCTTTTCTGTACTCCACCAGCATTTCTGAGCACATATTCACAAGCCAAATTCTGTGCTGGAAATTAGATGGAGAATCATGACCTATGGAAGAATTCTGTAAGTTTTATTATAAGAAGAAATACCAAGCTTTTGTTTCTCTATCTCATGTAATGTGTGCCACAGTTTACATTTACAGGTTCTATCACAATGCTTTTGGCATGCAATTAAATTCCCTAGAATCTTAGGTACATTAAAATCTGTTGAAACCTTGACCTCCAGTGTGATGGTATTTGGAGGTGAGACCTTAGTAAAGTAGGTAGGATTAAATGGGGTCATCAGGGCGCACCATGATAAATCAGTGTCTTCATAAGAAGAGGAGACCATGTGAGAACATAAGGAGAAGGGGGCCATCTACAAGCCAAAAAGAGGCTTATCACCAGGACTTGAACCTTTCAATTCCTTGATCTTAGATATCTCCTTTTTAAAAGACTTACAAAAATGGCAGAGAGAGAGAGAGTGTGGGACCCCATCACTAGCTTCTCTTAATGATGACATTTTACCTATAATATATAAACAAAACCAAGAAACCAAGAAAACTAAGAAATTGATACTCTTGGCAGAACAGAGTTTACTAAGCTATCAGTGGAGCCTTGATTTTAACATTCTGTTCAGCTGAAATACTAGAGGCCCAGATAATTTGGTTAGGGACCTTTACACTTCACTTTAAACATGATAAGAGGAAAGAGACCGAAAGGCTGGGCAAATCAGCAGACAGCTGTCACAGAGGCCACAGAAAGAGCATGAAAGACTCAGGCACTGAGGACAGGCACATTGCACTGTGAGCTCACAGAGGGCAGAGCAAATAGGGCAGTTCTGTGAAGAAAGGAAATCTCCCTCTTGGGGATGGCTAACCAGGAAGGAATGCTGAAGCACAAGCAGCAACCAATAAGCTGCCTCTGTGACTGCTGAGGGTGGGGCACAAACAACATAACAGCTGGGCAAAGGATAAATACAAATAAACCTCACCAAGGATGATCTGATAAACCATAATAAGGAGATGCTGTGACAAAATAAACTCCTTATTGAAATCAGGGCGCCTAAATTACACTAGGATCCCTGAGATCGTCCAATCACTTCTCTCTAAATGTCAGAAAGAGGAGGTTTTGGTTCACATACAGAATCTCAGTTTCTTCTTCTCCTAGCACTCCATGCATCAGGTTAGAGGATTTCTCCCCTCTGAGGAGAGAAGATCATACTTCCTGATAGCTTCCAGCTTCCAGCAAAACAGCTGAGTCTCTACGCTGTTATTCCAGAGATGTCACCATTTCATAAGCCCACAACTAGAACTTCTAATTAACATTTTAGCCCCTTAATTTTGACTGTGCACAGTTATTAAAGCTCTTTGATATTTGAGGAAAGCCACAAAAGCGTGACAGAAAGAGCCTAAAACAACTGAAAAGGTCTTGTGACTTTCACAAGAAAGTCAAGGTGGAAAAAGGAATATTCACTAAAGTTTTCATCAGTATCTTTGGGATGTACAAGAAGATTGCAAGTCCATGAAAAAACCCAGGAAACTCAAAAGTCTGAAAATAAGAGTGCTTGGAAATGAAAAATGTTGCAAAGAATTCTAAAAATCTATAGGTAAATTGAAAAACAAAATTAAAAAAATCTCAATAGTAAAATAGAGAAATAGGGGAAATAATGAAGGATAGAAAATATGTAAGAGAAGGTAGAAAAACAGTTCGATTAGGTCCAAAATCATCTCACTTACTTAAGGGGTACCTACCCTTGACTTCCTCCCTTACTAATGTCAAAGCCAAACTCTTAAAACCAAAGCGCTCTTTGTCATGACACCAGGCACTTCGCTGGTCTCATTGGTGACTCTGCCCTCACTCACTTCATGCTAGCCCCACTCGAGATACCCAGCCTTGAAGCCCTTACCCTCACTTTTCCTACTTAAAGTGCTATTCTAATGGCCAGGAAGGTGAAGAAGGAATAGTCCTTGTAAGTGTGGTATTCTGGTCCCTGGAGATCATCGGGGCTGTGCATCCTAGGATGATGCCTGGGCCACAAACACCAAGCATAGTCCCCTGGGCATCAGTTCCTCTCCTGGGACCAGGCTGCTGAATGCCTTCCCTGAGAATACAAAAGTAAGCTGCCACCGAAAGTACAAACACACAGCCTAAAATGAGCTTAACTCAGACTGTCAGTAACCAATGGCCTCTGTCTCACATTCTATCTAATTCTTTTAAACTTTCATATATAGAGATCAAGAGACATAGAACTTCCCAAGTCAAAAAGCACCAATGGCTCTTCATCTACCAAAATAATTGTGCAAATTTCTCAACCTAGCATTTGATGTCTTCTGTGACATACCTGCACCCTGCTTACCTTGCCTTCTTTCTGACAGCACTTACCTTGTTACACTTGTCTAGTTCCTGCTTTCTCTCATACCTGTGACTTGATCCTTCATCCTTGGGTCACCTGTTGCTTCCACATGAAACCTGTGTTCACAATGACCACAATCCTATATTTATTGTCCAGGCTCATCTCCACAGGCATGATTCTGCCCTTGGTCTCATCAATAAGATATGACTTCTCTCTCCTTTGAGTTTCGTTTGAACATCCTTTAGTAATCTACCTGACTCCAGCCTGCATTTAGTTCTGTATATAGTGTAAAAACCTCCCTGTAGACTGAGGCTTTTTCCGAAAATTAAAGTATGGCACAAGTCCCTTTTTCAACCTCAGAATGCAGCCACACACCACTCAGCCTTTGGAGCCAAGTGAAGATTCTCAGAATGAGTTTCTGGACACTTGAAAGACAACCTCCAGCCATGCCTTCCTTCTGGACTATTTAGAAGCAAAGCCACTCATCATGAGCACAGTACATGTGTAGAGTTGTGCACTAGACTAACCACAGCAAACAGAAAATTCAGACTATTTCCTGTTGAGAACCATCCTGTTTGGAAATTGCAAGGTCAAAATTGACCAGGCCTTCCTGCCTGCAGATGGACTTTGGACTTGAGTTTTGTCTTCATCTCTGGTAGCAACAAGGACTCATTGGTCCCACATGCTGTGATGCTTCAGGGCTGAACAGCACCCGATCTCTCCCTTCTCAAGGACTATTGCTGACATCTGCCTTGCCCTGAGGGATGCTCATCAACATAACTTCTCTCGGACTATTGTTGGTGTGCCTTTCCTGGTATTTTGGAATGTAGATAATAAAAGGTGTGACAGGTGGAGGGGTCCGGAGTCCTTGCTGCCCACAGTAGCATGGATCAGACCCAAGCTCAGTTTTCCCTAAGTCTCATTTCTGCCTAATTATTAATTATTTCGCCGTGTGCCGTGAACTCACAAGAGACTAGAACTTAATGCAAAAGTTCTAGTTACGTTCCCCTCCCCTGTTTACCACAATTTCCCTTCAATACCCTGGTTCTTATATTCCTTTAGGATACTGAAAAACCTAACCACATTGGAAATCCCTCATCGCAGTCATCAGAAATGGCAAATCCACCCCTGACTTCTTTAAATGAGGCATGCTGATACCATTTTCCACAGTCTGCCAGGGCTGCCTCCTTAACTTATGTCACCCATAGATTCCTACAGGCACTTGAATTTTCAAGTTTGGCCTTTGCTGTTTCAAAAGAAACTAGTATTTGATTTTGCTCACGACAAAAACCTTGTACTCATAACCTTGCAAGACATTTTTTTTCACAAACATACTCCTCTGAACACTAACACTAAGAATCCTGCCTGATGTACTTCCTTTTTTTGAAAAGGTGTCTTCAAGCACCTTTAGAAATTGTAGACCAGTAGCACACAAAGGCAGGATAAAAGTCACTTCAATGAATATAAAAATAAAACAAATTTGTAACATGTAAAAATGTCAAACCTTCATTAAAATACTAGAAATGTCATTGAATAAAAGAAGCTTGGAAATTCGCATGGTTAAACTGCAACATGGAGGAACCATATGTGCAGATTTTTAACACATAATCAAGAGAAAAAACTGAACTGGGGGCTGTAAGGAAAATGATTTTGCCATATGTACCCCAAAATGTAGTAAATAAACAATGAGCAGAGATACGTTTTTATACTTTTTGTACAATGGCAGGTCCCTAGGGCTGTGCTACAAGTCAACAGTGTGTATTGTATCAAGAAGAAGAACTCATTTTATTTAACATCAAGAACAGAATCCTTCGCTGGTGTCTTCTCTAATATAAATCATCTCCACTGCTAATTTGGAATTTAGAGCAGTAGCCTTTTTATTAAACTGTTTACAAATAGCATTTTATATGTCAGAATATATCATCATAAATCAAGCACAGGCTATTTCATTACTCTCCAATAGACTCAGTTAAAGAACCTCCATAGAGCTTTTTAAATGCTTTTGCTTCCGATTCCATACCCATAATTCCTTGCAATGCAACTTAATTTCAATATTGAGTCTTTCATAAAGTTCTATCTTGAGTAACCTGAATATCATTGTTATGAAATTTAAATAGAAAACAAATCATGGCAAAAGGAAAAAATTAACAGGGCTAGTCCAGGGACTTCAGATGCATCTTCAAGTGAAAATAGAAAATATGTGGAAAGTCAGTGAAGAAATGAGAGAGAGAAGCATGCATAGCAAGTGAATATTCACCAACAGTGTCTTCCTGGCTGAAATTAGCAGAACAGAGTTGTGGAAGAATGTGTCTATAACAGAAGGGAGTAGCAGGGAGGCATCTGAAGCCAAATGGGCATTTATAATTGGATTTTGAGTTATCTTTGCATATTTCTGTCCAGGTGGTATAACTTAATGGATGAGTACAAGCTTTACAGTTGAATTTCCTGGTACTAAAAGACAAGATAATCCCATTCCAGTCCTTCACATTGGCACCATATATAGATACATTGAAAGCTCTAAATGGGCATGAAACTTGAGACTATATATCAGTCTATCAATTTACTCCCCTTGAAGTGAGGAACTTGCATTGAACCAAGTCATAAAACAAAAAGTCAACACCAGTGAACAAGGAAATAAACAGATCTTCAAAAAAAAGAAGAAAGAAAACTCTAACTAAATGAATAAGTTTAAACCATGACTAAACTGACCTAGATACAGTAGAAAAGAATAAAGTCAGAAACATCAGAGTATTTTCCAAATGAAAGTGGAACAATTGTTTAGTTAGATTCGATCTCTGGAAAAGAAGTTAATAGAGATAGAGATAAATAATTACATATAAGTCAACTAACTGTGCTTTAATGATAGTCTTGTTTTGTTGTTTCCATTTATGACATTCCTAAGTGTTGTCCTGAGCTACCGTGTGCTGGCTTTTGCATGTAGCATTTGAGATAGACATCCTTATTCATGTGTATGCTTATACTTTGCTCATTTTTGGGTGGCCGTAGCTGGGAGGTACCATCAAGGACATCCATGATGAGAGGAAAGGGGTCGAGACCTGCAGGCCAGGGCAGTTTTCAGCAACTGTTCAAAGGGCTTTGTCTGGAGGTGAAGACATCAGGCCGATTTATCAAGCAGGGACCACTGGTTTCTGATTTGAAAAAAGAAGAGCAGGGCCTGGGGATGTGGCTCAGTGGTGCTGTGCCTGCCTGGCAAGCACAAGTTCTTGAGTTCAGTCTCCAATACCACAAACAGAAGACCAATCAAATATAAACTTATGCACAGATCAATGATTAAGGCCCGCTGAGTGTGAAGTCAGTTAAAAAGACAAGAACCAGAAGGAAACCAAACAAGTGACAAAAGTTCCAGGCAGTCTGTTAAGAATCAGGATCCCTGGAATAAACAGAGCTGACACATAGTAGCAACTCAATATGTGCATACATTCGTGAATATGGATTATGTGAACGAAAAGATTATAGAAGACCAATTAGTAAAACAGGTATAAGGTTGTGTTAGGGGAAAATCAGGAGGAAGGACTTTCATAACAAAGGGTATCTCAGCCTCTAGTTGACAGCAACAGGAGGCTTCCTGGAGCTCAAAATGATGTGATTGAGTGCGGCTAGCTAGATAAATACCAATATGTGCACTCATGTGAACCTAGGGATAATGAGGGAAAGAAATGAACTGTCCTTATGACCCACAGGTCCTCTTAAACTTAGCAGCTTTTTTTCTGGCTCCTTTTCTCCATTCTTTTTCAAGTGCATTTTCACTCCAGAGTCTCTGAGCAGACTTCAGTAACTCCACTCCAACCTTCCAGCTTCTTCTCACAGGAAGTGCTCTACATTTTGCTATTCTCCAGGGCTGAAGTTCTCTGGTACCTACTTTATTGTATCACTGGCCTTGGTTAGGACAAAGCAGAGAGAGTAGGGAAAGATCAATAAGGGTACTACAAAAAAGAGAGAAAGAAAGATAATATATTTTTAAATATCAAAGTTGAGCTTGGTTGCAAGAAAATAATGAAATGCTGTATTAAAAGAAACAATGCTGTTCCTTTGTATCTTCTTTCTATTGGGTATTCCTTACCCAGGTTTTGGTAAGAGCTATTCATTTCCTCAGCTGTTGAGATTACCAGCTACTGATGGTTTGCTGAAAATGACAAGGCTAGGTCCCACCCAGAAAATAGTCTACAGCTGACACTTGCTGATGTGTCGATAATGGTGCAACACTCTTACTGAATTCAAGGCATTTGTGGTTCATGGAGCATTTGATTTTCTCTCTCTACCAATTTTAATTGAATCAACCCTATGGTTTTCTATTTCAGAGACTATTTCCTGAGAACCCAATCTAAAACAAAGGACACCATGCCTGGAGGCACATGACCCATGACTTACATTTAAGAAGAAAAATATACCAGCTGCTTATTGTTTAGGTAAGTGTTCTCCAAAGGCCTATGTTAAACCTTGTTTGCCAACCTGCACTGCCAGTGGGAGGTGGTAGAACCTCAAAGTGGTGGAGGCCTAACAGGAGGAAGTTAGGCTACTGAGAGCATGCCCTTGGAGGGGACCTTGGGATCTCAGCTCCTCTCTCTCTCTCTGTCTCTTTAATGTTGCTTCTTGCTGCCATGAAGTGAGCAGTTTCCTCCGCCAAGACTTCCTCCATCCTGTGCTGCTCACCACAGATTCAAAGACAATGGGATGGACTAAGCCTCTGAAACATGAGTCAAAACAAACCTTCTTCCTCTCAATCATCATGTCACAGTGACACGAGTCCTATCTTCTTTGTCCACCAGCTATTGGCCAACTAGAGATGATATCAAGATATTCTGAGCCTCAAGAAATGCTTCTTAGTAGTGATTTGGCATTTGAAAAAAAATGGAGTTTTTCCTTTCCCCATGGAAAAGAATAGATAACCAAAGATAGCAAGCTATCAAAACAAGGGCAAAGTTGCTACCTACAAATATTTTATGATTTCTCACATTGCTATGTAATTGGGATGTTTCCTCATTAAATATAGAATAATACATTCTTACTGAATCTAAACCATTTCAGTAACTTTATGCCCTCAAAAACTCAGCATGAGTAGTTTATGTAGAGCAGTGGATAGCTTGGTTTTAATGACTATCTTGGAGCTTAGTAGAACTGTGGTGTTATTTGGATGACTGTGTCCAGGAATAATTGTTTCATTCATATTGAATACAAGGAAGGCTTTAGGAATTAAATAATTTATATTGAATTAAGTTAAATAATCTAGCCGACACACCTAATGAATCATGCACTGCATTCTGATTGGTGGAGGAGAGACTTTAGCCCCCAGAGAATAACTGTTTTCTCTACATAACCAACCAGGCACACTACAGATAAATTTGCAAGTTAGCCAATATAGTTGCAAAAGATGAACTGACTATACATTATAAATACTAAACTCTGCAGAGACTGAGCAGACCAGTGCAGACCTGGTAGTGAATACTAAAATATTATTACCGAAACAATTTAAAGTTAACCCTCAAATTTACAAAATTGATATAAGTTATGCTGCTTTAGAAATTAACCATGCTATTCATTGTAAGGCTGTTAATTACAGTTAGGGAAAATTGTGCTTTTAAAGCAATGTACTTATCATAGAAATGCTAGATTGATTTTTGTCAGTTATTGTCAAAACATTGAACATCTATAAGATAAAAGACAGTCAAGAATAAGAGCCGGGGAATGAAACACACATATGTAAAATCACCTTTTATTTCCTGTAGCCACTTCAACCAGGAAACACAAAAATGTCACATAAAAGCTGAAGAACAAAAGAACAAAATGTTAAGTATTAAATATGTTTTCAGTAAACACAAGTCAACTCAGGATGTACACGAGCGCTGCGTGGTACACAAACGGAGGTCTAACTGTCATTACTTTATAAATGAGGATTTGAAACTTTTCATCTCTTCTGGAGGATCATTTTCTCCTAGGAAAACAGTCACAGCACCACAAGTGTCACTGGGCCGGCGGCTATGGTGTGCAGCGATGACCTCTCTAGCTCCAGCAACTAAAACGTGCACAGAAGTGCTCTCCCTTCTATTTCATCCTGAAGATTTTTTTTCCTTAGATTTGAAATCATGACAAAACAACTGATCATCACTTTCATTAGTTACTATGTTTAACAAAGGAATATATAAGACAAGGTTTTGAAGACATAAACATGCTTTGCATCTTTTTAATTATTAGCAATAGATAACACTGGATTTTTTTTCTTTTCTTTGTTTTGAAACAGGGTCTCACTTTGTAGTTCAGGCTGACCCTGAAATCACTATGTAGCCCAGGCAATCCTCCTGCCTCTGCCTAGGCTAGGCTTGAACTTGTGATTTTCCTTCCTCTGTCTCCTGAGCGCTGTAGACATAAGCCATCATGCCCAGGGATCAAACTTAGGACCTTGTGTTTTCCAGGCAGACACCAGAACCACTGAGCTAAATCCATGGCCTCCACCCTTATTTTTCACTCATGTATTTTGCCCTCCTTCTAGACAGACTTAAAAGTGATGAGCTTGCAATTTTGTAGTATAGTAGTGTAGTTCAAAAGTGATACCTAGCAAGGCATGATAATGCACGCCTGTCATCCCAGCACCCTGTGAGGCTGAGACAGGAAAATCACAAGTTCAAGCCTAGCCTGAGCAATTTAAAGATTTAGCAAGAACTTTTCTCAAAATAAAAAGAGAAACAGGGCTAAAGATGTAGCTCAGCATGAAGACCCTCTGTTCAATCCTACTTCCACTCCCCACCCCTGAGCAATAACACTATCTACATTCAAATGTAACCTTTGGCACCCCTTCATTCGGATGTTTTCAGGAAAGCCACATTGTCAGACATATTTATTGGTTTGCTCAATGGACCCTCTCCTCCACTAAAACGTCAGCTCATTGACGGCAGAAATTATGTCCTGTTTGTTTGCAGCTCTATCCCAGATACCAACAGTGTACATCCTCGGCACGAAAACACTTGAAGAATCAGTGAAGTTAATAAAGCTCCTTAAGGCTCAGTATTTTCATCTGTAAGAATAAGAGGACAACCTACCAGGGATGGATGAGGTGAGAGTCAGGTGAGTGAGCTGTACAGAGCAAAGCATGGTACCTGGCTGGCTGTTACTCAGTGAGTACAACACCTAAAACTCCGATGATGGCTTGTATCTAAATGTGCCCCCAAAGTGAGCTCATAGGTGGAGCTTTACAGAGATAGCAGGACCTGGGGTGTGTGCATGTGGTTTATAGATGGGAGAGACTAGATCTGCCCAGTGATTTAACTAGCATGGTTCTGAGTATGGCAAAACAGATCTAAAGACAGAAGCTCACTCTAGGTGTGGGCAGTACCAACCAGTAGGCTTGTAGTCTGGATGAGAACTAAAGAGAAAGGGGGCTCACTATTTGCTGCCTCCTGCTGGCCTTACAATGGACAGTTTCCTCCACCAAGGCCCTCTGCCAGGTCTCCTGCCATGGAGCCAGCTGACCATGCACTGTCACCTCTACAAACCATGAGCTGAGTTATAGTTATATCTTGCCATGCTGAGGTTCTTTGTTTTAATGTTTTTTGCTTATTATCTAAAAGATGCTATCTTCACACCACTGAAGCATATTCTATAGAAAAAGTGTATGGAAAACTTACAAACCACTAATAATGGCATTTCAGTAACATTAGCAAAATTAACCACAAAGGAAAATTCCATTAAACAAAAGGCAGAGAGCTTCTACTAATATAAAAGAATCCACTCATTTGCTGTAGAAGATACAATGCTCTTCTGATGAAGAAATTGTAAATATCTATTAAAATATATTTCCTCTTCCCATGTACTATTACCTCAACTTCCTATACTCCTTTTTATGCTAAGAGATACACTTTATTATCATTGTCATTATTATCACTGATTATTATTTGTAGTGTTTGTTTGTTTAACACAGGATCTCTCTATGTAGTTCAGGCTGACTTTGACTCTCACTGTGTACCCCAGGCTAGTCTCAAATGCACGGTGACGCTCTTGCATCAGCCATTTGAGTGCTGGGATTATAGGTGTGCACCACTATGCCTGAGTAACAGATAAAATTTAATCTCATAAGATGATATATGAGGTGAACAATCCTCAATGATATTATAGAGTTACAATTTATTAATTAGTAGAATGAAGAGACAACTTACAAAATGTGAAGAAAGTTTTGCCAGCTAATCTTTGAAGGACTAATATCTAGAATATTAAAAAAAAAAAACTTTTAACACAAACTACCTAAAATTAAAGACCCAGCTAAGAGAAACTAACAGACACCTTACAGAGGAAGAAATACGGATGGTTGACAAATGTATGAAAAAGTGTTTAGCGTCTCTGGCCAGTAGAGAAACACAAACTAAAACAACGCTAAGATTTTGTCTTAACTCTGGAAAGAATGGTAATCATTGAAAAAAATCAAACAAAAACAAATGCTGGTGTGGCTGTGGTGAAAAAGAAACTTTCCTTCATGGTTGGTGGTAATGTAACCTTGTACAACCATTGTGAAAATCAAAAGAACCGAAATTAGAAATTCCATATAAACTAGTTATTTCCCTGCTAGATATCTTCTTCAAAGATTAAGACATCATAATCCAGTGACATATGTATGTTCATAGCAGAATATATAATAGCTAAATCCTTCAAGCAGCTTATACATCCATCAACAGATAATTAAAGAAAATATAGTATCTGTATATAATGGAATAGTACTGAGTTATAAATAATGACACATTTGAGACATTTATGGGAAAACGAATCCACCTTGAAAGTATAAAGTTGTAGGAAATAAACCAGCCACACAAGTTTAAATACTTTATGGTACCTTTCCTTTGAGTAAGCAAAGTACAAAGAGGATAGTAAACGAAGGAGAGAAGGGACACAGGAATGGATCTCTTGCAGTAGAGAAGCGATCCAAGGGAACCAGGGTATAGTGAGGAGGAGGGGAAGGGGAAAGAGGTGGAACAAAGATGTGTGTGCCAGGGATTGGAACCTGATAACCTTGAAGAATGTAAACACGAGATGCTATAGCAAGAGGTCAGACTAATAAGATCAATCAGAATAAAAATCAGATAGAGGAGGAAGGGAATTTAAAAAAATTAAAGCCATAGTACATACATGTACCCAGTCCCCAAGACAACTCTCAATCGCATGTACTGTAAACATGTTCTGATAACTTTTTTTCATTCAAAAATAAAAGTTATAATTCATTTACTGCTTGGTATATGCTTGGCTTTTACAGAGCAGTTCACTGCCCTAGCTGTATGTCATAGGCATGTGGGAAGCCACGAGCTGAGAAGCACTGATATCCAGCATATCATCAGACGCAGGCACAATAATTACACTCAGATTTCAGAAGAAAAAGCTCTGAAACCAAGAGTATTATCAACATGCCACAGTTAACATGTTAGGTGGCCAATCACAGTCTCTACCCGGAGAGGCTGAATAGACACCATTATTTGTTCAATAGATATTGCTATTTGCATCATGACAATTAATGAATGAAAACAGAGTCTAGAGTGAATTACCAATTGTTCAAATAAGTATTTGTTTTTAATACACTGAAAGTTACTTCTCGGCCCCTAAAATCTATAAGCCATTTTACAATTTCCATTTCTTCTTCCCCCAAATTCTACAATAGAGTAAATATATATTCTTATATTTATGTTTGATGTTTTGAATTGAAGTAAATTTCATATAACATAGAATCTATCATTTCAGCCACTTCAAAGTGTGAATTCAGTACATTTGCCATGTTGTATAATCATCAACAGTTTCTAATTGAAATTCCAGGACATTTTCATCACTCCAAAAGAAACCTTATACAGCTCTCTCTCCACTTTTCCTTTTTCTTAAGTCATGACAGCTAATGATCTACATTTTATCTTCATGAACTTGCCAATGTGGAAAATTTCATATGAATGAATAAAATATGTCATTTTGTTACTGGCTTATTTCACTTCTCACAATGTCTTCAAGACTTATCCATGTTATATCAACACATATCAGTATTTCATTTCTTTTATGGCTAGTCTCATGAAATGGATATACCACATTTTGTTTTTCCCTTCACTGATTGATAGGCACTGGAACTGTTCCTATTTTTTGGCTATTTGTTATGAAAAATGCCACTATGAACAATGATGCACAAATTTTTTAAACAAAAATGATGCTTTTAATAACTTTTCTGGTCTATGATTTAATCAATACTCATTCCATCTAGGCCCAGTATTTAGTATCGAATTATTTTACCAGGTCACTAAATTCTGTTTGTAAACTTACCTCTAGTATTCTGACTTAAACCACAGTCTGTTTAACAAAATAAAACGATGATTGCCACAATTGTTTTCAAATGACCCTACCTCCATTTAGAGAGAATAACTGCATTTAACTCAGAATTTAATTGTGTGCATCCTTGAGTAGGTTACTGCCTGTTAGCTCATTTAGCCATTCGTCATTGACATTTCAAGATTCAGAATTAGGCTCAAAAATGGGCTAGTGTATGGACTGCCTAGAAATAGGCTTATGTCTCTGACTTTGTAGAATTTGAACTGCAATAGGAGACAGGCACTCAACAGTTACTTATGGACATAATTCTCTAATTATAATGATGGTAGATGTTTGACTCAGTTGTGAGTCACTACCAAATGATAATATTCCCCACAAATATTCCTCCAACAACCCAAAAGCCTAAAAATCCACAATAAAAATTATGATTTGGAATCTTCAAATGTATTTTTGTTGCCAAGAGCATCTATTAAAACTAAAAACATATAGATTTTTGCTGTTAACAGATTTAATCTTGAGAATGGCTAAGTAAGAGTGGTACAGTGTTAGGAGCACTTTCAAACAGTGGTCCATACCACGGAAACTTATGTGTATGATATTTTATTGAAGAAATGATTGTGTCTAAACATTTTTTGTGGGCCCTATGCCTACACCAAGGAGCATAAAATTCTCTACATCTACCTTCTGTTTCCACACATTCCATTAACTAAAAATTCAACCTTTAATGATACTGTAGAAAATACAAAAAAATCAATTTAATGTAACTTAGCTATAAAAAATACTAGTCTTTGAGAAATTTCTACCAAGTTAATAAGAAAATTATACTGTAATAAGCTAAATTAGACCATTTTCAAGCACAAGAATTTATTATAACCTCAATTCTAAGTTTGCATTTTAACTGTAGTTTCATTCCCTTTTTAAAAAAAAAAATATTTTCACAGACCCAAGAAGACCCAAGTATTGTCCAAAGTTTAATATATAGTTAGAAATCTCGAGTTAGCTCGAGATTTATATAGTATATGTCTGAATCCTTCAGAATGGCACACTCCCCAGTGGGCCTGCTGCATACTAGGCCCCATACAGCTAAAGCAAAAATTGACAATTCCTATCCCCCAATAATGCAGTAAGGGTGGCTGTAGAGATGCAAAGTATGAGCCACGTGCTCTGTATGATGAGTTATGAATTTACCTATGAATTTTCTCTGGAACTATATATGACTTCATTTGTACCAAAAGGGAAAAAGTGCAATTTTTTGAGATTCCCTATCATAGAAGTGCTTCTTTGGCACATGGTATGTGTTAGTAAGTGCAGGGATCCAGGACCCACTCAGAATCAGAAAAGGCCGGATGCTGCCTCTTTCCACCCAAGGGAGCCAAAGACTGGGCTGGAGACTGTCAACATGACCAAGAAGATCTACCAGAATTCTGACTATGTGAATTCTAACTGTGGATGAAAATGGTGTCTGGATTTACCCATCTCCCATTGTAGTGACTATCGTGCCCACTACAAGTATAATTAGAGCCTTCTGTATTTCTGTCCCAGGAGAGATTACTGCACCCAACAACAGCCACAAAAGATGTCTTTGGCTCAAGACTCTGATGGCTACCTCAGAAATAATCATTATGAGAAGAAAGATAGGATTGCAACTTTTGGTTTGATCAATCAGGACCCTTCTCAGAAGATGGGAAGAAGCAGGGAGTACATCCTTAAAGGTGAAGGTACAGATAACTGTTGAAGAAAATTCCCTCTGTCTGCTAAGACAAACCTTTGGCTATGTAATATAAATAATGAGAGTCTTTCTCCTACAAATTTTTAAGGTTCTTGTGCACAGTTTAAACACCGACATTCCTTTCCCCAAAAGAAGATAATCTAGAGTCTACCTCAGTCACCACACTCAGTTTCTTGGTCCCCCTCTCGAGATGATAGGACACCTGTGCTGTCAGTCCACATGCGGCTCCAGTGGGTTTTGAATAAGTTCTGCGTCTTCAGCAATGCACTAAAAAGCAGTGAAGAAGAAGAACAGCAATGAGGACTCACATGTGTGGGAATATTTGAAAAAAAATTAGTGGTCACAGTTCATAGCACATATTTAACTTTGCAAGCAATCTCTGTGTGGGCAGAGAACTCAGAACATGGGTCTTCATGCCTCAGACCTGGTAAAAGGGTCCTCTCCTGGCCCTTCTTCCTCTGGCCGTACTAAAGATAGGCATATCAGACATTATTTATTTCAGAATATATCCATTTCAATATTTTTTTCAGTGCCTCATGCATGTGCTCTACCATTAAACTGAGTTCATAAATCAGTAGGTTATTTTTTTATTGACTATCTGAGGCCCAAAAAATCCCTAAAAGTGGTCACCAGATATTATCAGCCAGATTGGGGATCTCCTTGACAATCTGACTCTCAAAATCTTAGTAGGTGTCTGTCTTTTCATATCCCTTCAAATGTATGAAACTGTGCCAAAGTGAGAGGTCCTACTTCAAGGCTAAGAGCGTGGGTCCTATTAATAACCCCTCAGATTTTAGAAGTTCCCCGAGATGAGATGGTAATGGCATTAGCCACTATTTAACCACCAAAAAACCTAAAAGGTAGGTATAGATAATGGGCACTAGAGGGTCATGGCCCCACTTGAATATTTGGCCCATGTTCAGCCCTACTTATTCTTTTATTTCTTTACATTGATACACAGTAGCCTGAAGTACATGGGACATGGTAGAATGGAATGTCAGATGGCAGGGAATGGTGGAATGAGAAGTTGAGAGTATTCCCTTTTGTCCGTCAGTCTGTGAGCACATCTTGGTCCTTACATTTTATTTTTCTATCATGTTCATGAATATTCATGAAATGTCTTCCATAGGAATGTGGTCACACTAAGACTAGAGGAACAAGCAGTTAATGAAAATGACCGTAGTTCAACAGACTCACAAATCTCTATAGCAAAATTATTCAAGAATCCTCCAGTCTGAAAAAAATAATCTTTGTTCTCAAGAACAAAGTGTTCTGCCCTTCCAGTGCATTCTCCTGAAGTCTCGGGAGGGACTTCCAGAAGGCAGGCATGAATGTTGCTAAACAGTTATAATATCTGCTTGGGATGAGAAAGCAATGGTCATTTGCAATAGTTATTTGAGGTGCTGTGATTCTAAATGTTAATATCCTCTGGGAAAATTACTTTGTGTGGACCATAGAAAAGAGAACTAATCACAGCAAGCCTTTTGGAGAAGAGAAAGAGAAGATGAGTCCTGTGTATCTGTGATTAACAGATTTTACAAATGGCTCAATCAGCTTCCCACCTGAGTCCAGGATTTGGAGGGCAAAATGATAAATGCTCAAGAAGATGATTTTAGCTAAAGGCAACTCTGAAATACAATACAGAATTTAATTGTTACTTTTTTTAATCTGCAAAGTATTGAACATGCAAGTGACTTCAAGTGCTATTTCTTTGTAGCTGGAAGAAGGAAAGCCTGGACAATAAGCGTGCCCATTGCTTTCTTATCACGAGAGCTCTCCACACCCATTGCCCAGCGATGTAGTTCCTCTGCCATGAGTAAGACAGAAGAATTACTAACCTACCCTCAGTGACTTAATCATAATCAAACATGATCGAGAAATGAGCTAATGGAGTGCCGTATGCGCGGTCTAGCACATCTACACTTAGCCAGCTGTCTTAGTTACTGAGACAAAATACCCAACACCTACAAGTTAAAGGAGAAAAAGTTCATTTAGCTCACATTTTGTAAAGATCTCAGTGCATAATTGGCTGTCTCCAAGACAGTGTGGCATGGTAGAACTACATCACCGGAAGAGAACCAATTCACGTGTTGCAGGCAGAAGGCAGGGAAGCAGCAGCAACAGTTATCCTGCTTTCCTCTTTTATATAATGCAGACTACCAGCCATTTGGGCAGCGCCACCCAGAATTAAGCTAATTCTAATAAGTGGACTAAGTTAGGACTATACATGCTTAGTTTTAGCATCACACACACTCAGTCCAGCCAGCTCCTAAAATCCCCTCATGAGCATATGAGGCTTTGGGGGGACATCCAGATACCATCCATAACATCAGCTTTGGAACAAGTATTGCTTCCCCAACAAATACATGTCTTTGCTTTCTTATCTATTCTGTTTCCAACATTCCTTCCTTAAGTTTTCTACTTAGCTCTTACTTTTCATGAAAGACACATATATTCTTTTTGTTTCATGTTTTCAAGTTCTTCTTCTAAGATATATATATATGCACACCATTTCAAAACACATGTTCTTGTAAGATAATCATGGTTGTTATTTCCATATTTCCATCCCTATTACCAAACTATGTTTACACTACTTCCTATTGATTTTTCCACCTCAGACATTTTCTATCCACTACCCACTGCCCCACACCACCTCCTTTTCCCCACACATTCATGTTCTTATTTTCCCATCCACCTTTCCCATACGTCTATAGACCAGCATTTTAATTTTGTCTGGAACAATTTTAATATTCACATATTATAACTACAATTTCTGAGACTTGATTCTTTTCTTTTGTTTCATATATATGTATATGAAAAATATATATAATTTATTTATTTTATATAATATTTATAATATAATGTATATTTATATATTTTATATGTAATGTTTATATATTTTACTTATTTTATAATTTTATTATATATATAAATAAAATTTTTTAGCATCAAGAGAATGACTTAACAACTCTGTGTGTGTGCACACATATGTGTGCTTGCTCTGTTTTTTACATGTTCACCACTAAATCAAGCCCAAACTTTCCCCAGAAATCTAAACTGACAGCAGAGTCTATCACTTTCACTTTCATAGGATCCTTTCTCTTGGCCTCTCCTTGGCCCGCCCCAGTGCTGAGTCTTCGTCCTCTATTCCTGGCACTTACTTTTCCCCAGAATGTCCTACCTTATCCGCCATGAAGATCCCCTCTGCCTCTCTCTTCTGCTGGTCTTCTCTTGCTTGGATCTCATCTTTCTATCTTCATTTACTCCCTCATTCTGGGGTTCTAATTTTTCTAGTGACTTCTCCAAAAAAACTGATACTGACAAAGAAAGCTGAGGCCTCACATATCCAAAAATATCTTTCCCACTTTCATCCTTGATCAGTGGCATATCTAGATATATCACTTTTGTTTTAAAATCACTACCCTTCAGAATTTTGAAAGTTATTTCTACTTTCTGCTAGATTCCAAAATGGCTGCTGAGAAGTCTCATACCAATTTTTTTCTTAATGTTTTATACATAGTCTTATAAATAGTTTTTTTCTTTTCTCTTATCTCACTGTTCTGAATTTAGCAAATATATGTTTTCATTATGGATCTTGTGCTGGGAACTAACTGTTATTTTGATCTGGAAAATTCAATTATTTCCCATTCATTTTACTTTATAGAATTTTGTTACAATCATTTGAAAAGATTTAATTCTCTGATAACTTCTCTCTCTAGTCTCTCTTATATTTTATGAAATACTACTGAGATACTTAATTCTGCTTTTCAACTTTCTGTCGAATGTCTAGTTTTGTTTGCTTTTCATTTTGTTGTTTTGAGATAGGGTCTTACTACCTAGTTCAGGGTGGCCCTGAGCTCACTGTGTGGCCCAGGCTAGCCTCAAACTCACAGCAATCCTCCTCCCTCAGCCCCTGAGTGCTGAGATTACTGGTGTGCACATCAGGCCTGCTATCACTTCTTCATTTTCAAGGACACATTTTCATTCTGACTCTTCCTTCCTTTCCTCTTTCCTTCTTCCTTTCCTTCCTTCCTTCCTCCTTCCTTTTTTTCTTTCTCCTTTTTTGACCTTACTATTCTTGTTGCATAGATACAGCATCTTCTTTTGTCTGTCTGAAGAGATTACATATTTCTTCTGGTCTTCCAATTTTATGTATGGTCTGTTTCCTAAAAAATTATTTTTTCTCTAGTAGTTTTGGCCTACATCTTCAACATTATAGGCAATCTTCAAATGTGCTTTCTCCTTCTCTGTCCCTTCATTATGAACAGATAGCACAGCTGAGCTCTTTGGAAGTACACAGCACATGGGAAGGACGGTCGGCGGCAGGCCTACTTGTACATGAGCTGATCTGGCACTTCTTGGTGAAGCCCCTGCCTTTTTTTCCATTTGGATCAATTGGGTTCTCCAGAGAACAACATTCCAGTGTAGAAACTCTCTTATCATAGTCTGTCATACCAAGTCTATGTGAAAGTGTCTGGCGCGAGGTCCGACACACAGCCGACATACAACAGACTTGTGGCACGCAGTCTTTTCCTCTCCGTCTTCAGCATGGTCTGAAGGGGGTGATGGGAAGCAAGGGGAAACCAAGAGCTCCTCCAGGTGCATGCAGACTGACAGCTCTTCTCCACACAGCAGGGTGCTGAGAGGACTCTGATCTCCTTCAGGGATGAGTCCTACAATATCAGAAATCGGATCCAGTGTGGTTCCAGAGCGGGCACACGCTCTCTAGCTGGGAGAGCATCACACGTGCTTATTTTGCAAACATGATCTGTTTCCTGTGCCATCCTCTCCACTCACTGTTTTTAGCCACCTGTTCTCCTTTTGGCTTTTATCATGATAATATTTATATATTTATCTCCTTCTTTCCGCTCTTGACTTTGTGCTTTCCATTGAAACACTCCCCCCCACCTGGCCTTCTTTGAGGAAAACATCATAAAGATGGAGTTGTAAGTATAAATGAGGTGGTGACAGAGTCTGGCTGACCTGAAGTGCCAACTCATCGAAGAGATGCATTCATCTATGGTAGACCAAGAAGACGCCAACAGCTGAGAAATCTGAAGCTAATCTTACTCTTCAGAGCAAGTGTGAAAGTCAGGGAAAGGGATTTCTAGGTGGGCCATTCATAGGGTGGATTAATATTAAGAAAAATGGCCAGGGGGCCGAGGAGTTAGCTCAGTGGTTCCGGCACCTGTCTTGCAAGTGCAAGGGCCCGGGTTTGATTCCCTGGTAACCACATAACAATACTGGGCGTGGAGACTCACCCCAGCAGCAACCAGTACCACATACCACAGTGCCGGGTGTGGTGGCTCACGCCTGTAATCCCAGCACTCGGGAGGCAGAGGCAGGAGGATTGCTGTGATGTGAGTTGAGCCTAAGCAAGGGCCAGCCTGAACTACAAAGTGAGACCCTGTCTCAAAAATGGCCAAAAAAAAAAAAAAATGGCACCTAACATCAGCCTAAAAATGAAAAAGGAATAGTTATCTAAGTATTCTAAACAGTGAATAAAATCTAAAAATTTCTTAATCAGGATCACTATTTTGTTTTTAGGTTATCTGTCACTGAAAAATGAAGCCAAGCTTAAAATTATATACATGGCTACAAGGTTTGCATACACTTAATGGTTGTGGTTAATAGTTACAATTATGTTGTCCTAACTGCCTTAATTATCTAGCTAATGACCTCAAAACCCTGATTTATTTACCTGATATCTCCAATTTCTGTCTCTGCTAAGTCTACTCTGATTTTTCCAACTGATTTTTCTCTTCAGATGAAATTTTCTCTCAGTGGCATATTTCATAAAATATGCATTTCATCACTCAACTAGTATTCATTCAACAAACATTTACTGTGTGTTTCTATCAACCAAGAACTGTGAGTGATGATGGGGCAACAAGGGTGAGCAAGATAAGGCTAACTGGTACCTTTTGTGGACCTTCCGGTCAAGAGAAAGACAGCCATAATCAAACACAAAACTTAACCTATCCTTTCAGAAATAAATAGGTGTCCAGCTGGGCATGGTGGCTCATGCCTGTAATCCTAGCACCCAGGAGGCAGAGGCAGGAGAACTGCCTTGAGCCTAGGCCAGCCTGAGCTACAAAGCAAGACTCTATCTCAAGAAAGAGAGAGAGAGAGAGAGAGAGAAGGAAAGAAAGAAAGAAAGGAAGCAAGGAAGGAAGGAAGAAAAAGATATAAAGGTGTCCAGGGGTCTATGGTATAGGAATCTGAGTTAGGTTAGGAAAATTTCATAAAAGAGAATCGTGGATGTTACCTGAAAGATATGTGTTCAGATAGGTGAGGGAAGGTGAAGAGAAGAGGCTGAGCAAAAACTGTTTTTTAGCAGAAGACCAGGCAACCCTAAAGGAAAATGCAGACCTTCTGAGGAGCTAAAGGACAGTGTGGTTAGAACATGAAAAGCCAGAGAAAAAGTCCTGGGAGACAAGACTGCATGGTGACACACCAAAGAGGGTTTTACGAGTCAAGGAAAGATTTGGGATCCTCATCTAAAAGTGATGGGAAGTCATTAACATATTTTGCAGAGAGTGGTCCAATGTCCAAGTGTGCATTTTGCAAAGGCCTTGGGGGCTCTTGGAGGAGAGCGGGTGAAGAGAGAACACAGAGAGCCTACATAGTGAGCTACTGGAGAACTCCAGGCTGGGAACGCTACGTGGCAGTGGGAAGGAGCCATGACCATTTAGACAGAACTGGATGGGTGCCGAGACTGGAAGCCCGAGAAGAGGACAGGCTGAGCGTACAGTGTCTCTGACGCATTCGAGGGCAGGTTTTCATTGTCGTTTTGATTGTCATTTTGATACATGGGTCTAGACCTCAGAAGCACTTGGTAGACAAAGAAATTAGGGAGACATGATACAGCAGGCAAAGAAGAGCTCAGTAATTCCCTGTGTCTGCAGGTGTGAAAGATGCCCAGAGCAGAATGTCCTGGTTCTCTCCAGTTAAAATGTGTATTACTGAAAACATCTGAGAACTACAGAACTACATTTGGTAGAAGTAGAGCACACAGATTCTTTATTTTTAAGATATATGTATTTTAATATATATATGTATATATTATACTAGAGATACAGTGGGTGAGGGGCAGACATGAGCTCTGAGCCAACATTTCCTATCTCTGGAGTAAAGAATGACCAGACAAAGTGGACCTTACTGTACTTCCTTCTCCTTACTTGTTATTCGTTTTTAAAGTGAAAACTCTAATTGTTCTTTGGAGCTGATTAGCTGCCCAGGTCTCTGAGGTCCATGGGAAAAACAGCCCGGACCCAGCTAACTTGTGCCCTGACACTCCGCTCAGGTACTTGCCCTTCGTCTCACACACTCCCTTGCTTTTCTGTCTCTCCTGGGCACTGACCTTTGGACTCATCCTTTTTCCTAGAAAGGCAGCATTTCTATGAGCCAAATGTCACATTACCTTTGCTGAACAGGACATTTCAAATAAAATATTAGCAATAACAATTACCTCTAAGCCACTAATCCCCCTGAAGCTACTTTAAACCACCACAGGATTTAAGGCAATTCCCCGAAAATATCTCAGGCTTAATAGATTATGGTGCTGGGCGGTAAAATCTATTGGCTCATGTTGCCTTGAGTTGCATTGTGTGGTATTTTCAACTATAAAAGAAACTCATGACACCAATTGTTTCAACTATTATTTAATATAAAAAATCAAGTTATGGAAATATAAATAATCATAATCTTGCAGGACATATCACACTGTGAATAAGGCTATTTCCATGACCACAGTATTATTGACAAAAGAAACTCCTAGAAAACAAAATAACTATTCAAATATTTATTTCCCCAGGCAGGTCTGCAGCTTATCTTGGTGCACATATATGAGATGTCTAAAAGAATGCTTTCCTTAGCAAGGTAGTAAGGGTAGGGCTTAGAGTAAGGCATTATTGCAAATGATACACTTTCTGGAAAAACTGTAGTGTGTGAGACCCTCCTCATAGACTGACTTCTGTATTCATTTGCTTTCACTCATGGGCAAATATGTACTGCTTTCCCACTGACAGCAGGAAAAGTGCCGGAAGCTGCATGACCAGACCTTCAAGTCCAGTAACCCAAACACAGCTTGTCCATTTCCCCTGTGCCCATTCTCCTCTATAGTGACATCTCAGTCAGTGACGCCCAACAACAAACAGAGCCTGACTTCCAGACATTCCAGAAGAGGAGACAAACCAGGAAAGAGAAAATGTAGCAAAGGAAAAGAAGAACATTGAGAAGTTGAGGACTGAAGCACGAGACCACGTGAGAGGAGAATAGGAAGAATGAGAAAGCTTTCCCAGAGAAGGCAAAATCTAACCCAATTTTCAGTCTTGATTGATAGTTAGAATTGATATTTAGAAAAGAATCTATATTTAGAGTGATATTTAGAAAAGGTGATTTCTTGCTGTAGAGGTGTTTGATGTGAGGACGTTGTAGGTTATTTAACAGCATCTCTAATCTCTACACACCAGATGCCAATAGTGCCAAATTATGACCCCAAACACCTCCATACACAGCTAAGTGTTCTCAGTGGGCAATACTGGCCACAACTAAGAGCTGCTGATTTAAGCCAAGAGTAAAAGGGGTATTCAGGTGATCTAGGAAAGTATGGTTATGGAGAAGTAAATGGGAAAGCACATCAGACATAAAAGAGAATATGCAAAGCCTAAAAGCCAAGAGGCTCTGGTTAGACTGAAGAATTATAATAAAAAAGAAAGGAAACAAATTTTATGTATACAGGGGGTGGTATGGTGGGCAGTGTTATGGGAAAAAATGAGAATTAAGTTGTGTCTTATACTGGTACAAATCCCCATTATGGAGTGCAATCATGATGCGTATATGTAATGTACCAATAAAGATTTCAATAAAAAATAAAAATAAAAATAAATAAAAAAGAATTAGAATCACCTCCCCAGGCTTCTGCGAGACCACAGGAGGGCAGAGCAGAAGACAGAACTAGAAGGGAGAGAGGTCTGTCCTGCTCCAGAGTCTGACTTCATCTCAGCCGAAGTGGGTGCCACTGGGGAATTCTCAATGATTAGGGTTCAAGAGGGTATAAAGAGTTTCATAGGCAAAGGAGGGAAGAGTGAAACAGGGCACTCCAGTTTTTATTTTATCAACACTGTGGAGAAGGTGATATGGACTGAGATGATGACTCTAGTGTGCGATGGGCAGAGAAGAAATGACTGAGGTAAGTCTGACACTGATGGGCTTGTGAGTCTATGGTCATCCAAGTAGAAATTGCAAAATACAAAGGGTTGTTGCTTTAGAGAAAAATATACTGGGAGATAAAGCCTCTAAAAAGCAAGTATGAAACCACCTTGGATAAAATAGAGGGCTGAGGACCAAACCCTGAGAAGTATCAACATTTCAAGGACACTTCGCCCTGACACATCATTTCTCAGATTCAAGTAAGCCACAAACCGAGTTTATATAGTTGGCCAAGTTTCCTCTGGCTTCCAAAATCTCCACTTTGCAACCCACTCCATCCTCATTAACACATCTTCATTTCCTTCCCTGCTGCTGGTGTATTCATATATAGACCACTTAGCCCACATGTGGCTGAACACTCATCCAAAAGCCGTATCTTAACTTGCAAAAAGTCAACAAGTTCTGACATCCATCCTGGTGCTCAGGGCAGCCTAAGTTGGTGGATTAGTAATAATTAGAATGCTGCAAGTGGCAATCAAGTCTGATACTGGTTGTTGAGAGATGGGTGGGTCAATCCTGATAAAATGAAGAGATTAGTTAGATTCCCCAGTCAGAGATGCCAAGGCCAGTACCACTGGCCAGGACTCCTGGCCCCACCTCCTCTGTGCTTTGCATTGCCCAGGGAAAGTCTTAATGATCACTCACTCCAGAATAAAATAGTAACTAAAACAGTAACACATCTGTGAGCTCAGGCTTCCAACACAGAGGTGAAAGCTTTGCAAGCCCAGCTGCACATCTTCCTGTGGAGATGCCTCTGCAATCCCTTGTCCACGGCTCACTTCCTGTTCATTACTTGGTAACATAACATACAAATGAATATTTCTTGCCACCGTTCTCCAAGGAGAAGCTGAAATCAGCTCTGTGTGTTTTCATCACTCGCCGGAGGTAGAGTAGATGTCTTAGCTAAATTATGTCCTTACATGACAAACAGACAGCACACATCTTTCCTTATGTAAAAATGTCACTCCAGCTCCAGAAATAGTGGATGGCTGGAAACTGAAAGTGATGCGGATTAGTTGTAACCTACGAGCACACACTGGAAATCTAGCAAAGCGCACAGCGACACACTCAAGGAGCAGTGTCCTCTTCAGTCTTGACAAGGGGTAGGAGGAAAGACACAGCACCAGGTGTCGGGAGCATTTCCAGGTGGCTGATGTTTACGTGACTAGGATTTCGCTTATCCTAAAGAATGTGTTTGCATAGGAAAGGCTGTGTGATATTCACAGATCACTCTTTGAAACAGACAGGGAAACTACCTATTTTTAAATGTCACAATAAGCCAAAGGCTATTATCAGTCTATGGTGATTTTCTAATCAAAGTAAATAATATAACGGCTTAAGAAATGTCCCTTTGCCACTAATAATAAAAGATGCATGATGCCTTTAAATACAAGATGAGAGCTTTGGAGTGATAATGAAGGAAGCATCAACTCGATTCCACTACCAAAAATTGAGGAAATGTAAAAGAAGCCTTATATTCCATTTCTAATTTCTTTTCTCAGCTCCCGTTCTTCAGTCATTTTCTCTTATTTAAGAACCTCAATGACTCATACCGATGGTGACAGGATTCAGCATTAACACCCTGAAGGTCAGCTTTGTTCACCTCAGGAAATAATTCCTCGAGAAACTCCACACAGGGTTGATATTTAACGACTCGGTGCTGTTATTTCACGATTTTCTCTCACATCTTATCGCTTCTAAAAATAACTTCACATATGAAATAAAGTAGTATTAAATAAATTTCTCCAAGAAAGAAAATTTAATAGAGGAATACAAATGTACAAAAAACACTCTAACTTCTAAAAATGGGCAAAGAAGATAAAGACAGAAATGAATAAGATAATCAGACAATAAGAACACATTTGACTTTACTGGAAAGTAAAACCTGATGCTGGAGCAAAAGGCTGTCGTTTACTGGGAGAAGGTATTTATCTGGGAGCAGTTGAGTGTGACGGATGCGTCACTCTGACACGGCTTGGACAGCAGCACACTTTAACACACAATTAGAGACAGCCCTGTAGACCCCTAGAGGCAGACCTGGGTTAACCCAGTGGTCTGGCCCTATCACCCACACTCATATCTAAAGTCAGAGAAAGACTTTCAAGACATTTGGGATTCAGACAAATAGGATGAGGGTTAAATAAGAGAGCATAATAGTAGAAAAAGATAGGAAACTCTACAATGATTCCCATATTCACTATTTAGATCATAGAATGGATGATTTGTAAAGGCTTTCAAGTATTCTCATGCTGAAACATAATTTTTTATTCAAATCTTTATTGGTATATTATATATACACATCATGATTGCACTCAACAATGAGAATTTAGTTGTACCACTATATGACACAATTTAATTCTCATTTTTTCCGTTCCCTTACCCACCTTACAGCCCCCATCTCCTGTTTACATAAGCTTTGTTTCCTTTCTTTTTTATCATTTCATTGTTTTTCCTCTTGTTATTTACCTCTATGCCCCATTTCCCTTTGAATATTTTCTAATTCACAGTATTTACCATGCATTCTAGAACTCATTTACATCTTCATTTTCTCATACCAGAGAAAAGATACGATATTTACACATTTCTGATCTATTTCTCGAAACATAATTAAAAAAAGAAAAAAACTAAGATGCCACAATGATCTGTCACATAAAGTTCTCACTTGCATTGCTTAGTCACTCGCAGGCTATGGACAACTGATTTCATCTTTCACAAACCCCAGTATAGTTTCGACTGTAGTTTTCTCCAGTACTCATAGCAAACATGACCCAGTTGTCACGGAGGTCAGTTTCAAACATCGCAGTAACGAGGCTGCTCCTCCTCCCTCCTATGAAACCAGGAGCCTCAGACATCTCGGGATGACCAGTGGAGGTGGACAGCATAAACAGAAGCAGGCAGGAACAAAGGTGTGGGAATATTCTAGGTCCTGCTCCTCTCAAAGGGAGCAACTGACTTAGCTGCCCTGGAGGCCATTTTCCTCCTCAGTAAGACTGGGCTTTAATCCGCAGCCTACGGGGAGTTGTGAGCCGCAAGAGACGTGAAGAGCGCTTCTGCCCGCTCTGTGCTGGGGTCAGACTTGCGGGAGAGGAAAGCCCGCGGTTCCCAGCCCGTGCTCTCCTCTTCCAGCTCTGGTCTTCCCTGGTGTTCTGCCAGCTTTTGATCAGGGCATAAAATTGCCTTTCGCTACAACTCACCATCTGAACAGACAATTCAGACAGTTAACTAACTGCCTGATGGAGCATTCTGTTGAGTGGGTTGTGGTGCAAGATGTAGAGCTGGGATTGCTACATCTTGGAAACAACCCAAGTGTCCATCAACTGGAGACTGGATAAAAAAGCTGTGGTTCTTCTAGAGAATGGAGTATTACTCTGCCATAAAAAATGATAAGTTTGAATCATTTCTACTTAAATGGACATACCTTGAGGATATCCTCATAAGTGAAATAAATAGGGCACAGATAGGTACATATCGCATCTTTTCTCCGGTATGAGAAAATAAAGGTGTAAATGAGTCCTAGAATTGTATGTTATATATTGTGAAATAGAAAATGCTCAATGTAAAAT
>PVIR01002076.1:0-15859 GCA_004026965.1 Petromus typicus
TTATGTGAATATCAATAAAAGGTTGAGACTATATTAAATGAGAAGCACTTGTAAAGAGTAACATGTGCACAACTGTAATCCACACTCCTGTATGCACTTGGCTGTCTGAAGCAGAAAGATTGCTGTGAAGTTGAGGCCAGCTGGGCAACAGGGAGAACCTGTCTCCAAAAAAAAGTTATAAATACTGTTATTAAAAGTAAGTACTTTAATTGTTTGTAGTACAAATTAAATGATATAAATTTTTTTAAGTACAGCATCAATTTTATCCCTTTTACCATGTTAAATTACATATATATGTTAAATTTTAGTGTTTCTTAATATATTTTTTCTAACTGAAACATAGCAGGTTTACATATTTATTGGACACTGTATGATATTTCAGAACAAGAATACATTGTGAAATAAATGTATATTTTTGACTTCTTTTCATTGCTGAGATAATGCTATATTTAAATATAATAAAAAATTAAGGACAAAGACCTTAAACTATGATCAACTTGCTTTATTGTTTCAAATATGTTAGTTTAATATGTGCTGAAATTATTTAGGTGCCACATATTCTAAAAGTCTTTGAGAAAATATACTGCCAGCTGGGGAGTTGGCTCAGTGGTTCCAGCACCTGTCTTGCAAGCACAAGGGCCCAGGTTTGATCCCAGGTAGTCACATACCATACTGGGTGTGGAGACTCACCCCCAGCAGCAATTAGTACCACATACCACCGTGCCAGGCATGGTGACTCACACCTGTAATCCCAGCACTTGGGAGACAGAGGCAGGAGGATTGCTGTGATGTGAGTTTGAGGTTGAGCTCAGGGCCAGCCTGAATCACAAAGCGAGACCCTCTCTCAAAAAAAAAAAAAAAAAAACCAAAAAAAACAACAACAACAAAAAAAACATACTGCCATATCAATTGAATTTTTCTAAAGTGTAAAGTACTATTTTAATATATTTCAGATTTCTTTAAAATGAGGATTAATATTTATCAATAAATATGATGAACTCTTCATATCTAATGTGAGGATTAATACTTTAGACAATTATTTGTAATAGAGGACAACTTAAGAAAAGATTTTTGTTCTTACACGTTGCTGTTCCTACTTTCCTGATAAGATTATGGTTATTTATAATTTATTTTAGTTGTAAATAATACTAATTCTATTTTTAGCTATTTATCCTAAAAGTAAAAATAGTGATACAGCATTCTAAAAACCTAAAATAGATTTTTAAAAATTAATGTCCTGCCTTACTGAACCAAAATAAGTGTGAAAGGCACGTGGAGGCTTTCTCTAGCATTTCAGTAGCACTCTTCCAATACAGTTTTCACTGTGCAAATACAAGTCCTTAATGTGTGCACTTTGAGACAATATAGTAAATAATAAGTGAATGGATCCATACAAAATTTATACAATATCTGAAAATTAAAATTATTACAAGTTTTGATTACAGAAATATATTATAAAATTTTCCTTTTAATCTTAAGATATATCTCAAGTATCAATATTTTCCTAATCTTATGGACAAATTGTATTTTAAAATATGTTACAACATTATATGTATAATTAACATCTTCATTTTATTTAGGTGTATTTAAGAGATGAATGAATATAAACTGAGGGCCAGCAGCTGTTAGTAAAATATGCAGGAATTGCTAAGTATCACACATTTTTAGTTATATTATTTAATGTGTGGACATTGTTTTACAAAAATTTTTTAAATTATAATTTTACTTTCAAAAAATAATAATTTGAGGATGCAGTAGCATGAGATAGAAGTAATAAGTAGTGGTTAAACTGGGTTAGCACATAAATTTACAAAGCCCAAGATCCAGGTCAACTTCCAGATAATGCTGTCAGGGTTCAGGGTGATCTGCTCTTTGCAAGTGTCCTTCCCAGATTCTTGTTTTCCTGAACAAAGTACTGGATAAGAAAAGTGTGAAAGATAACAAGGTTTTACATTTGTGAAAGCTTTTAGAGGCGGGAAAAGGCTCTATAGAGTGTGACGTAATCATATAAAAATGTGACTGATTTCAGGACAGAGGAACGGGCAGTCGTGTTCTCTGACTGGTCCTCAGTTCAAGGCTTGAAAACTCTTCTGTGGATGTGTCCTGGATCTCTGTGATGGACAAGCCAAACCATTTGCTCAGCTGGCTTTCCGCAGCCTTATCTTCTGCTTCACTGGGAAACTCATCTCTTCAAACTCTTTAAGCAGAAATGAAAAAAGAACGCATGAAAATTATAGGGCAGTTTCCTCAATAAATGTATCAAAAGATTTTTTAAATTCCAATCTTTTTGGTACATTATGGATAACCATCATCATTGCATTCAACATTGAGAGTTTGTACCAGAATATGACACAACTTGATTCTCATTTTTCGCTTTCCCCCACCCACCCTGAAACTCCACACTCCCTATATACATAAGCTTTGCTTCCTCTATTTTATTACTATCGCATACATTTCCCCTGGTTATTTGCTGCTACACCATCTTTCCTTTTAAATATTTTCGACTTCACAATATCAACTATATATACTAGAACTCCTTTACATCATAAGTGAAATAAATAGGTCACAGATGTGTAAATATTCTATCTTTTCTCTGGTATGAGAAAATGCAGATATAAATGAGTTTTAGTACATGTAGTTGATATTGTGATATAGAAAATATTCAAAAAATCTTTTGTGCACCAATCAAATTAAATGAGACTGCTTCACTAAAGTCAAAGAAGAAAGTCAGAAAAATAGTGAACAATAATAGCTCAAAAGATACACTACTACCAATACAAACATACATAATTCCTGTTTTCTCTTGAGAAAAATTTCTTTCATATATATGTGGAATTTGTTAAAATATTGGGCAATTGCAGCTTGTACAGCAAAAGAATATTTAAAATTGTATGTGCATATATATTATTACTTAATATATATATATTGTTTATACGGGGCTGTGAATTGGCCAATGTTGCAGATACTATGAAGTTATTTACCAAGGTCAGAATAGGAAAAAAATATAATTTATTCAAATTAGAGGACCCTGTGGAGAGGAACCAGCAGGAAATTTCCAAGAGAGGAATATTAGGTAGAGTGAGATGTGCTGGCTTTTCTAAGAGTTTGAGTGGACGGAGTCTAGCCAACACATCTAGAGATATCAGGAATGTTTTTCCCCAGTTTCTTCATTCCTCTTGATCTTTCAGTAGCTTGTATCTAAAGTTGTCATTAAAGGAAAATGACAAGTCCATTTACTCTAATCTACAGAAGTTCCTTTCCCTTTAGATAATGATACCTACAGGTGTGAATTATTTGGGAGTGGATAACTTATGGCTCATAGGGACAAAGTCTAGGTTTTACATTTATTTCTGTCTGTGCTGTTTCCAGACTACTTTAGTACAATGTACCGAGTGACCACTACATGTTGAGCAGAATTGTGATAGCAGTGAAATTTTGCTGCTAAGGACTTTAATCATTGTATCACTACACATACTGTTTATACACACTTATATGCACTTTTATGCAGGCATAGTCTAATAATGTGTGTCTAACTGATGAGAGTAGGATATTTTTAAGTGATATTGGGGAAATATCCTGAATTTACTTATGGTGGATAATTTTTACAATAAACATAATATTTAATGTTTATAGATTATGAAAAGTATTTCCTTCGAGCTCTGTATTTGTAGGGTACTAGAATGATATGGAGTTATATATTTTAAATTATTTTATTTTTACTTATTTAGAAAAATTATTTCAAAATCATATTCATTAGGAACAGAAAAACAATATAAATCATGCTTTTAATAAAGAAACAGTTCGATATTTCTGGTATTTTAACCCATTTTAATATAAAGGGATAAAAGTGAAATGTAAGTATATTAATTGGAACATAATTAAGCCTACTGTAACTTTGTTATCATCATTTCAAAGCAGAAGCTTCTGCCTGGTTGTATACTTGTCTCTTATCGAGAACTTGCACAGGGAGGAGATACACACTATACTCTGTCCCATGCTGAGGTGACTCAGCAGAACTAATTAGTAAGTTAGTAAATGAGGCTTCATCTTCAATTATCAGTTGATGTGGGATCTGGAGATTTTCAGGAAAAGACATCAACAATACATTTTCTAAATTGATTGTGTAGTGGTTGTTTCTTCATACTCAATATTTGAAATTTAAGATAGTAATCATTGGGGGCATCATTACTGTGCCTGTGAAATACAGTGTCTGAAGCAAAGTGATTGAGTATCAGTAATTTTGCTATAGAGTTCAAATTTAGCAGCACACATTCATCAGTCATGTAAGAAATCTTCTGAAGATCAGTTGCCTCCTTGTCGTTGTGGTCTGTGGTCAACTGTAATGAGAGGAAGTTTTGATAACATGTTAAAGGCATAAAACTATTACTCATAAAGAAATCACATAAATATCATGAAAGTGTTGGCAACAAGTTTTTAAGCCAACCTTAAATTATTCATTTTAGGAATTCATTATTTCAAGGTAAGCATCACATATCTGATTTACATTTTGCTATTTAGACTTTTATTTTATTTGATTAATGAGGGAATGATACCAGATGCTAAGCCACAAAGATAATGGTGATACCTCTATAGATCATTGTTCAAAGAAAGGATAGAATTAACTTATTGGTATGATTTTAGAATGCTTTCTGCTTCTATTTGTATTTACAGAATTTATTAATCCTCTTATTTGGGTAATATTAATGATTGGCATGGAAACCAGCGTATTCTATCTATGCCATTTACAATTTTCATGGTTGATTCTTAGTTTCTTTATCCTTTATTGTTTTCTAACTATTCCCCTTTAGTCACTTATATTCTGTTTTACAATAGATACATTAACAAGAAAAGTAATAATATCACAGGCTGCTAAGTTAGAAAGAAGTTAATGTCCAGTTAGACAGAAAAGACTTTCTGGGAGTCAGTCCAGGATACATCACAAAATGTGGCTGGAGGAGCATCTAAAGAATGCAGGACCTCAAGAAAAAGTCACAATGGCCAGACTTGTAAACCTCCCTAAGGGATGAAGAGAAACTGGAGATTATGTAGTTATTACCACTCAGCCAATTAAGTTCAGATATGCATCAGGTTACCCAGCTGAGTAACCAGAACATCTGAACCATTCCTTCCAAAACATATCCCTATTTTAGATGTCATAGATAAATCAAAGTTAATGAGCCTACCCATAAGCCCTTGCTATATGTCTCACTTCCTTATTCTACCAATATTAGCTAAAGGGCTATACTCGCAATCGTATTATAGTTTGATTATACTTTAACCCACCATGCACCAACACCTTTATTTTGCTCTATAAAATATTCTTGGAGCAATAACTCCTGTATTACCCTATTTTTGGAGTCCTCTTGTCTTTCAGGAGCCATCTTTCATTAAACCTGTCATACTCCATTGTTCTTTGAAATTCAGTATTCAATTTCAGGGGACACAAACTTAGATATCAGATGTATCTGACATTCACCAGGTCAGGAGTTATTTTCTCTTATGTCAGTGAGAAATTTACTATTATATACTCTACTTAAAAAAGATTCTAGCTCATCATCCATTCAACAAATACATTGTGATTGTATACTACAGAGATACAAGTAAATTGCATGTTAAATATTACTTCAGTGAACAAATCGGGGACTTTCTTCCATTATTGTTTTACTTCAATGTTGTCAATTCAAGTCATTTTTCTAACATGTCAATAATCTTTTCTGTTGAAATTACTCTTTCCTATTTTGCCTAGAGCACTATTTCAAGCATCTTTTATAATCTCTTCTCACTCACTGTTTCATTTCTGATTTTAACTGTCCTGCCCTTTCTACTCATTTATTTTCTCATCTATGTGTGGGATTATAAACAAATTCCTAGTTAATTGAAAAAAAATCAGTGATCATTAAGGTGCATTCTTGCTTTGGGCAAAAAAAGAGCCCTAGGAAACTGAAGAGATTTTAGGGACCACAGTTTAAAATATCATACTCAAATTATGTCTCAAAATGAAATTTCACAGATAAGGCCATAATAAATCTCTAAACTCCTTGATGGGGTTCACATTTGATTCTCTTGACTCAGACTGCACAATTACAAATATATGGGTTTTCTTAATTTGTTTTGTTTTGCTTCATTTATTTTTTTGTAATGAGCTGAATTGTGTTTCAAGTCCTAATCTTAAATACTTTTGAAATAGGAAATTAACCTCAAAAAATCAGGCTAAGGTGATGTCCTTAGAATGGTCCCTGACACCCAGTATAACTGATATGCTTAAGAAAATGAGACATTTGGACACAGAGAAATAAATGACAGAAGAGAACTTTTCATTAAAACTCCACTGGGACAGTGTCACATAGAATACCTAGCTTTGTAAAATATTAGCTGGAAGGATTGTTTAGTTTCCATCTCTTGTCCTTCCTTCTTCCCTAAGAACATGCCTGTTGTATGTATGGTGTCATGTGCATGCATCAGTGCTGCTCATACACACACTCCTTGCCTATCAGTTTTGTTGTATAGTGAACAAAATTCATCACATGCCAGTTGGACATTGATGTCTCAAAGGCTTTTAAGTTTTCGTTTATACTGTTATGCCTTTGTCATCACAAGAAAATGAACAAATGACTAAAAACTGGGAGAATGAATTAATTTGCCTATCCAAGAAAGAAAATGCACTCAGAAGAATAGTGCCTGGGTTCAAGCCCTGCTAGCCACATACAACAATGCTAAGTGTGGAGACTCATGCCCATCAGCAGTCGGTACCACATGCCACAGTGCTGGGTGTGGTGGCTCACACCTGTAATGCCACCATGTGGGAGGCAGAGGCAGGAGGATTGCTGTGAGTTCAAAACTGAGCTCATGGACAGCCTGAACTACAAAAGCAAGACCATGTCTCAAAAAACAAACAAATAAACAACCAAAAAAACCCCCCTCAAAACAACAACAACACTACTACAAAAAGAAGACAAATTAACTAGAATAAATCTCAGGAGATTGTGTTACAGATGATATTGAGAATATGAAATATGTAAGATTTTTAAAGTCTAAAATACATTTCAGGAGTAGGAAAACAAAAAAGAAACAGTGACATTTACACTGCTGATATGCTATGTATAAAACAAAAATGATATAGGAAGAAAATAACAGTGAAATAAACTACCACATCCAAACAGCTGAAAATTAAAAGTCATTGAAAGTATCTTTGGTGATGTCAAGTTAAATAATAGGAATAATACTACTGACTACAATGGATAAATGGAAGAGAACAAACAGTAGAGAAAATATGGAAAATTATAACTTTTCAAGAACAATTATTGAAGACTAAGGATTTTAAGTTAAGGCTTAGTCAAGTTTCAGTTAAGTTAAATAATTTTTTAAATTTAAAAAACTTTAGCCATTTTAAAATAATACAACTAGGTTGATAAAACATATGATTAAAATATACTTAGGGTTATATTTTAGCTCATATTATACATCACCTGTAAACCTAACTTTTATTATAAAATTGTTTTTATCACTATGGATTGGTAATGGAAGTTATATAAAAATCCTCCCCCCAAAAAAACACCACATTTGAAATTAAAAAGATAAGAAAAATATCCAAGGAAATTAATATGTAGGTTTTGGAGGCTATATCACAGAAAGTAAAGATAGATAAAATTGAGCTAAGTGTATCCTGTCATAGGTAAACTTTTCAGAATAGTAAAGAATAAATAGAACCAAATGAGTAGTAATTGATTCGAAGTCTTTGTTATAAGTAAAAAGGAAATAATACAAAGATAATATTAGATTATCAGCCTCAGTTCACTTTTTAACTGTATTTAATAATGTCTTTATTAATTTCACAGTTAATATAGACATATGTATGTATATTAATAAATATGTTTACCTTGGTCTCTACATGATACATACATACATATGAATAAATCTGATGTAAATATAAAAGTTTAAATATACACTTAAAATTTATAAATATAAATGTTTTAAACTTCTTAAAAGCTACCCTCTAATAGTTTAGGCTGTCTTATAAGATATATTATATGCACCAATTGTGAATTCTCAAAGTTCTTCATTTCCAAAACCCATCCTCTTTTGATAATATTGACTTAGCACTGACCATGTGATCAGTGTGGATGTCTGTGCCCTCCAACATTAAAATGAATAGAGAAGGTTCTGGGTCCTTGTGGACTTCATCTTCTAGAGGAAGGTTCTAGAAGAAGGCAGCACATTCTCAGTGAGACACAAGAAGAGCAAAGTAGTGGCAAGAAAGAGAAGAGCAGCAAAATCATCTGGAAGAGTTGTCACCTTTTAAGATAAAATGACTGATAGACTTGAAAGGTAACTCTGCGCAGAGATATAGGAAATATGGAAACAATTACATGAGTATTCAGGGGAAGAAATTTAGAGACAGTGATGCAAAAAGCTGGAGACAATACAGGGACTTGCAATATTAAATAAAGAAAAATTAATGAAACAGGCAGATAATGATGTCACTAAAAATGAAATGAGAAAAGAAATGGGAGTGAAGAATATGCTGTATACTCTAGGTAGTAGCAAGGACTTAGGGTTTTGTATTGAAGGAAAACTTCAGGAAAACCCAACTTTAAAATAGTGATATGTGAAAGTGGTTTTTATGAGTATAGATAGGCAAGCTGAAAGGGTGAGTAGAGGCTGACATCTGCATATAGTATGAGGCATGACCAATGAGATTTACTGCTATACAAATGATGGAGTGAAAAGAAAAAGGGCAAAGCTAATATTATCACTGAGTAGACCGAATGAAGCTATCAATAACCACCAGGAAGATAAGCAGAAATAGAGCGGGGGAAGTCAGGAGTTACCTGAACATGGATACAATTTGACTATCACATATCCAGTGCCAAGATCAGTCAGTCAGTTAGATGCAACAGGCAAGAATAAAAGAAAAGGCCTGGACTTTTGATTTGAATTTGGAAGCTACAACCTTCAGATGATAAACACAATAAGTATGAAACAGACCACCACTGTCAATAGCATGTTACCTATTGTGTAAAAATGAGGTAAATATGAACATCTAGTAATGCACAGGTAAACATTTTTTGGTGATCCCCCAATTCCGTAACAGCCTGCCACTTATTTGGAGTGGGGTAACTGGGCAGAACGGAAGGATAGGATTTAGAGTGAGATACTGTATAACTTTTTACACTTTGAAAAATAATTCAGACAAAATTGTCTCATTAATTAAAAATAATTCAATCAAATTACAGGAAATAAATTTAAATTTCATAAAAACAAAGTACAATGCATCACAAATAAAATGAGTTAACAAAGAATAGCACTGATTAAATGAATACTTATAACTTTATTCTTAGGATTACATTTTTAGTTATTTTATTTATACTAAATCAAGAATTCATTAAATTTTTATGCTGTTTAAAGCAACCTCAAAAGATTCTTGAGTGATTTATTATAATTTTAATCGGGTCACTCTAAGCAGCTGTTTAATAATACCATTTGTTCATTTGCTCTATCAAAGTTTCTCTAAATAAATAAAGAACGTATTTTTATATTTAGCTAAATGCTTTCAGGCACAGCTGCATTTTGATGCACAAAACTTATTAGAAATGCTTTTCCCTTCTAGTTTTTTTTTTTTTTCCTTTGTTTCAGGTAGCTCTTTCCGCTTTACATTTCTTGGTAAATATAGTTTCTGATATGTCCAAAACTCTATTTGTGTACTCTCTAGACTCAAAAAGGAAACCTCCTGGACACACGTCCAGCAAAGGCACTAGAGAAGAACTCAATTATCCGCCTATGCCAGGATCGGCAACCGGAAATGCTGTGTGCTCTGCTTCGGAAAGTGTGGAATAATTTGAGGAGTAAGGAGGAAATGTTGAGGATTAAGAAGGAATTAGTTGTCAAAAAATAAAATAAAATAAAAGAATTTAAAAAAATTAAATTGCAAAGAGAACAAAAATAGCTGATGATCTTTCCAGCTCTCATCTGTAATTCAGTCTATAAAATCGCCCATTCTAGTACAGTGATAGAATTCCATTATAGCAGATTAAATATTAAAATTTTCTAAATTTAATTATTTTCCTTATATACTTATATTTGTCCTCTGTGTTTCAGCTTCCAAGTACAAAAGGAAGGGAATTATGTCTATCTATCTATCTATCTATCATCTATCTATCATCTATCTATCTATCTATCTGTGTCTGTCTATCTATCTATCACTTGTCTATCATCTATTTATCTTTATTTTTCTGTTTTTGCACAGGCAATGAAAAGTTCATCTATTGACTGCCTATCTAGCTAGTAGATTTATATTTCCTCTATTAACTTACTGGCTATAAATGGAAATACATGAACAAAGCAGTATGTTTCGCTATTTAGTGGAAAGAGAGTATTCAGAACAGTGCTGGTGACAAGCAGAGAGCAGAAGTACAGCTCAGAACTAGGAATGTAAAGCAGTACATCCAGACTTAACATTACCAGATGAGAAGCATTGATGAATACTTATTTCTTTTCTTTTCTTTTTTTCCCCCCTTTTAAAGATAGATTTAACTACACATGGGCTCAAAGGTAGCCAAGCGAAATGTGCTCATATAACCTTCTTAAGTGGAATGAAACTGCTTTCATTTTAAGAAGCCAAAAGCAATATGCTTATATTTGCAACAATCACCATAACAAAGCATTTTTCCAGCAGAATCATATTTTAAAGTATGACTCATATATTCCTTCCATAATGGATACTGTTCCTTTAAGTAGCAGAAACAGCTTTAGAGGATAAAAGATGTTATTATGATTGTCAATCTATCCCATAGTGGATACCCTACATTGTGATGCTTATAGTCATAAATAGCACTTTAGTATGGTAATTCTATTTCTCTGAACTTCGATTGGCAAAACTCTGAGGGTTGACAGAGAGAGAAACTTTACACAAGAGTAAAAAATAATATAGAACAGATCTCTGAAATCAAACTAAAAGTAACTCTCAAATTAACCTCTTATAGACTAATTCACTTCTTATTTTTATTGGTTTGCTAGAAAATGTCAAATCAGTTTGCAGCAAATATACTGTCTAACAGTGCCTCCAATCACATAGTTTAAATAATTTGTTCCTCTTGTCAGTCCCCTGGTGATAACAGACAGCTGACAGCACAGCATTAGACACTGATACAACCAAGAACCTTCCACCCCAACATACTACAGACTAGCATTTGAGAAGCAACAGCAGCAGGAAGGCCATGCTATGACCTTTCTCTGCCCTTCTTCCCAGAAGCTAGTCATAAAAGAGTGTACTGAACTTCCCCCACAGCAAGTCATAAGAACCTCTGGTGGGAATGTCTTTCCAATCCAGGAGGACAGAAACATCCTTATCTCTGAAGACACAGGAGCACAGACAAGAATCAGAATGGCTTTGCTAATTTCCCTGAGGTTATTACCTTCAAGTCACAGCTCTTTGTCCTCCAATCATATTCTCCACAACTGTCCACTACATCAGACATTGCGTGCGCGTGTGAACACACACACACACACACACACACACACACACACACACACACACACACAAGTTCACCTGTTTCTTTAAAGTGTATCTATGAGCTCACAAGTTTATTTCTGAGAGTTCCCGTGTCATCTATAATTTTCTTTTGCTAGGAACCTCCAATCATGAATGCAAGTAGGAATGATTTTTTTTCTTTTTAAATTTTACCCTATAGCATCATTTAATTAAACTAAAACTATCACCTCAGGCTTGTGTGGGTGTGTTTCATTAGAATGTCTAATAAGAATAATAAAGCTTTTTGATTTATTTTTTGAAGTATTTGTATTTGTTTTCATCACAAACAAGAATCTAATTTTCTTGTGATATTTAGTTCATTTTTTAGATGCTCTCTATATATTTATAAAGACATATATTCAATATATCCCATTATAAAATACCAAAATATGTCATGGTACTTAAAGTTCAAAACTACTGCCGGGTCTTCCTTTCAAATCAGTCACTGCTATAATCTTTGTTTCAGCATTAGTTTATCACCAAACAGTGGGTAGGAGTTTCTGTGCATTTAACTGCTCTATACCATCTTGAAAGACATTTTCATTTAAAAATTCACCATTAATACAATATTTTTACAATTATTTTAAGAAATAAAGAACACTTTCTTAAAAACCCAGTGTAATTTGAGCATTTTAAATTTTTCTTTCGTTTATTCTATGGATCCAGGATGGATCTCAGAGCATTGCTCTTCTGACGCAGGCACCAGACCACTGAGCTAATGGCCTTGAACATTTTTTCTGATGAATATTTTTGCTGTTCTAAAGAAAAAAAAAATACATGCCTTCCAATATACAAAAATATAAATAACAAAAATATTGATAATAATTTTATCTAAGAAGCATATTGAGTGAACTGAAGATATTCATAGAGTAGAATGATTTAGAAATAGGATATATTATCTAACTGATAGCATTTAAATCTTCAACCTTCCTCACAAGTTTACATGATAAAGATTTGTCCAGTGTAACACTGTTAGCAAAATGAGATCTTAGGGAAGTAAGACAGTATCTTGCATGCTCTGACCTAAAGAATGGATTAAGTTATTCATGGATTCACAGCTGCAGGACCTTCTAGGAGGAAGGACCTATTTGGAGTAAGCAGATCAGTGGGGCCTTTGAAGATTACTTTCTATCTGGACCTTCCTCCACCTCTTGCTTCCTATCTCCCATGTGAGGTGAAAGCTGGGCTCCACCATCATGCATGGTCCACCACAAGGCTGGAAATGAAGAAGCCACGTGATGGAAGACTGCAGCCTTTAGATGCATTTCCTTTGTCATGCTTTTTAATTTTTTTTTTTTCATTTTTGAGACAGAGTCTTGTCTTGTAGTTCAGTCTGGTCCTGATCTCAGCCTGTGACTCAGCAATCCTCCTGCCTCTCCCTCCTGAGTGCTAGGATTACAGGCATGAGCCACTACTCCAGGCATTATGGTGTGTGCTATTGATTACGGGTCAGTGTGAATCACTACTCCCAGCATTGTTGTATGTGGTTACTAGGAAATCAAACATAGGACTGAGCGCTTGCAAGGAAGGCTCTGGATCTACTGAGCTAAATCTGTGGCCTATGCTTTTTTTGATCTGATTTTCTATAGTACTTTGTCATAGCAGTGGAAAGCTAACACGGTGTTGAAGATATTATAGAGTACTTTGGAGAGATGGTTGGCTTGATAGAAAGAATGGAATTCAAAGTTTAATAAAATCTGGTCGGAACTTCTCTGGCACTTTACAAATTCCGTATATTAATTTAGGCCAAGTTCAGTATTCTGAGTATCCACATTTGCAGAATGAAAGTTGACCAAAACTTTTCTTAACAGCTAAAAAGTAACTGTCCAAAAGAGCCAGAACGTTGTCCAGCCCTTACCCTGGCTTTCTAAGGGTTTCTTCTCTTCCCTCAAAAAGGAAGTAATGCAACAGTGTTTTCAGAGTTGTAGGTTGGGGACACAGAGATGGTAGCCAGTGAAAATGCCTTCAAATTTTGCTATCTATATATTTTTAAAATTCAGAGTATAGATTTGAAGCTTGGAGTTAGAATCTTACACAGTATATCCTACCAGTTTTCCATGTGGATTTGGCAACAGTACAAATTCCCCCAATTTCTCATAACCCTAAAAAGAGAATGATGTTGAATTATTTATGTTTTGCAACATACAAGTCTAAGATATTGATACACACACACACACACACACACATACAAGCACACACACACACGCATACATATATATGGCTTTACTAATATAGATGTTTGAGTGTTTTCTAGTATTTATAAAAGTTTTATAACTTTGGTGAATAAGGTTGATTCCATCAAAATTAATTATTATAAATTCATATATCCTGGGCAATTTAGTCGTGTTGTGATAGTACTCTACAGAAACAAAGGTACTCTACAGAAACAAAAATAAATTATCCAAATTAATATTCTCTAAGTATTCTATAGATGAAGATGCATTTAACAAGAGCAAATACAAAATCAAAAATTTTAAAAAATTGGTTGCCAATATCACTTTTCCAAAACAATGTTATTGTTGAGTATGTAGACTCTTAAAATAATTCAGAGACAATTAATGCTGTATTATTCATTATGATTACATTAGAATTATCATTATGGTTTTAGAAGATCATGAAGAAGCTTATACTGAGAAACAGAATGTTGGGATTCTGGTTGCAACTTTTAAGCAGGTGCTGACGTATATTCTCATTTTCTGATCTGTGACATTAAAGTTTTTAACTTTCCCATTCTAAAATAGATTTTTCCTAAGAAGTAGATCTTAAGACTAGTTTGTAAAATTAATTCCAGTAACTATCTTTAGATTGCTTTTCAGTTTCTATTTTTGCTTCTTGTTTATCATGACTGTGGGTACTGAAGTTAATTAAGTGAAGATTGTGGACCAGTGATTTTGTAAATACAATATGTAGCTAAATTTTCCTCAGATGTGTGATCTTTTCACAAGCACCCATTGTTTTGTGTCTGTGGGATGAAGGTGTGGACAAGACAAAGCACAGAAACAAATGGCTCAACTTTTCTTGACCTAGAGCAAAATAAATGGTAGTAATAAAGTGCACCCCTTTGAGTTTTGCCTCGTTATCAAATATCCCCCAAATTGTGAAAGCAATAAAAGTGAAATAGTTTGTCAGGGGACAAAAAATGACAACAAAATGCCATTTTTCCCTCTCGGTCAGTTAAGAGAACTTCACTCTGAGTGTATAAATAAAATTACTTCTAAGATTAGGAAGCTCTCAGCTCAAAATAACCAAAACAAAAAGAGGTTACATTACACCAAAAGTTAGGCCTCCCTTCAAAAACCGTCTTATTGTGCTATTTTTCTGGTTTTATTTCTTGTCACTAAGAAATGTGAACAAAATGTGACTTAGATTTTTGTGTCTTAGTTTCTCTCAATTCAATCATAGTCATATAAAAAAACAAGAAAGAAGGATAAAAATATTCAAAAGCTTCCAGCACAGGTGTGTGTACAGTAAGTTTTTAAAGAATAAATGAAAAAAGTGGCTTCTCTTCTAGTTATTACTTATGCTATATTGCTATGGTGGCCTCAGAGAATCATCATTTTTTTTTTTTGCTGTCCTTTCTCTGCCCTTCATTGTCATATCTGAAGGCATTTCAGTAACTGATTTTACTGGAACTTGATTTTGTGGGCTTCCAGCCTTTCCTCACTGCCCACTGGTGTTCAAGACAATTATGAGGACCAAGGCAACTCTCCCCACATCTGTGTGCCTGCGGATTGCATTTCAGAGCTTCCTGTTGGCTCCACTTCCTCGTTTACTGTTTATTTCCTGTAATCCTTCTTAGTGCTGTCTGGTACACTCCATTGTCATGGTCAGTGTTCTCCTCTCAGACCTTGGCTCATTTACTTCCTGTCTCCTTCAGTATTGTGCTTCACAATTGATGATTTAATTTTTCATCTTTAGCTTCTGTTTCCCTTGTCTCATTTCTGTGAGAAATGTCTCACATCATTTCATGAATATTCCCCTTCAATTTGATCATCCATTGGCTTCTTCTCAATGTAAATGTATTAAGTGGCTTTTCTACTTATGTTTTTCTCTGCTTTCGCTTTAATTTAAAATATTCTAAACACAGGTCTCCTCAAAATGTAATTTCAGTCTTATTATGTCTTTTTTTCTCCTTACTTTAAAATTCTGACCATAGATTATATCTTTACATTTCATTTCTATATGGATTTCCTAATAGACCATGCAAATACTTAAATGATTTCTATCCTGAGGCTTACTGCCAAATTTTTAAATGTTACTTCATTAATATCATACTTTTTTCTTGAATGTTTACCTTTGTGTGTGTCATTCTGCTGTGGTTTTGTTTTGTTT